>CAUYQU010021599.1:0-42022 GCA_963574635.1 Cheracebus regulus
GGGTGAACCGGCCCAGGTCGGAAACGGAGCAGGTCAAAACTCCCGTGCTGATCAGTAGTGGGATCGCGCCTGTGAATAGCCACTGCACTCCAGCCTGGGCAACATAGCGAGACCCCGTCTCTAAAAAAAAAAAAAAAAAAATATGTTGACACAGAGAAACAAAAAAAGGGACATGTTGGAAAATGGCACCAACAGGCTTATTTGATGCAGGGTTTCCACAACATTCAGCTTGTAAAAACATTATCTGTAAACAAATAAAATGAAAGCCAATAAAATGAGATATACCTATAGACTTTCTAGAATTTGAACAAAATGGTTAAGCAAGGAGACATGGCACTATAGCATCCTATAATGGTCAAGCATAGGAGTTAAGAGTGAGGGATTCACAGAAAGGGAGAAGCAGTAGTGAATATAAATGTTCTTCCATTTGGGTCATATTCCTAGTATTATCACATAAACTATATTACCACTGTGAGGGGTTATTAGCATAAAAATTAGCTAAATAAAGCAGCTTAACTAAATTATAGTTCAACTGTCAGGTGTAGACAGTTCAGCTGTCTCATACATGGTATATTAGTTTTCTGTTGCTACATAACAAGTTACCACAAATTTAATGGTGTAAAACACAAATGTATTATCTCACAGACTTTGTACATTGGAAGTTAGGTTTGGCATAGGCTTCATAAAGCTGAAATCAAGATTTTGGCAGGACTGCCTTCCTTAATGGAGGCTCTAGGGAATAATGTGCTTCCAACGTCATTCATATTTTTGGCTAAATTTATTCCCTTTGCTCATAGCAATGAAATTTCCATTTCCTTACCGGCTGTAAGCCAGAGGCCTGTCTTTTCTCCTAAATGCTGTCTATATTCTTTCTCATGGCCCCTTTCATGCTTTGAATTTCTATATTCATCCACATGGCCCCACTCATGCTTTGAATATCATTGACTTCTTTCTCTCCCTCAGCTCTTTGACCTTTTCTACCTTTAAGGGTGTGTATGATTACATTCGACCTGGTCTCCAGGACTGTTTTGTCCAGGTTATCCAGGATTGTCTCCCCATTTGAAGATCCATAATCTTAAATAAGACTGTAAAACCTTTTTGCCTTATAATGTAACATTTTCATAAATTTTAGGGATTTTGGTAGACCAAATCTTCACGGGTTCATGCTGATGACCTACAAGTATACCTTTAAAAACATAATGGCGCTGGGTATGATGGATCATGCCTTTAATCCCAGCACTAGGAAAGGACGAGGCTAGCAGATTAGCTGAGGTCAGGAGTTCAAGGTCAGTCTGGCCAATATGGTGAAACCCTGACTCTACTAAAAATACAAAAATTAGCCAAGTGTGGTAGCACACACCTGTAATCCCAGCTACTCTGGAGGCTGAGGCAGGAGAATCACTTGAACCCAGGAGCCAGAGTTTGCAGTGAGATGAGATCAGCCATTGCACTCCAGCCTGGGCAACAGAGCAAGACTCTGTTTCAAAAGAAAAAATAATAATAAAATAATAAACAAATGAACATAATGGAATTATCCAAAACACTTAAGCCAAATTTGAACATATGTAAAATAATTGCATATGCTTATGTACATATGTTTATATAAAGTCATGTATATGTGCATTTTTCCAAAATGTCTAAGCCATTGAACTGAGATATACTTTTCCATATGCCTCCCAATTGCCTCGGCCCAACATTCAATTTCAGTGTGTGGAAAAAACAAACAAACATCAAAACTTGTCTTAAGAAGTCAAACATCTTTGTATAAGTGATTTTAATTTAGCAAGTCATTAAAGCAATTTTATTAACAAAATGTTAAGGAGCCCTTACAATATGTACATTTAATTTTGTTCCTTTTCCTCATCGTGGACAATGTTTGTTCTATTTTCTGCTGAAGGGTATATTAGCTGTTTCTGAATTATGGTTACATTTTACTGCTTAAATACAGAGAAGCAAAATTGTTTTAAAATAGGCTGCACTACCTTGTATTTCTCTGTGGGAAATTCTGGGAAGAAATGAAAATGATTTTAGCTACTGTAGTGTAGCACTGCCTACATCAGAATAGAATGATAATTATGTTGCAGGTGGCAAACTACTCAAGGTACCTGCAAAGTACAGATAAAGTGGTTCATTGGCCATCCATTTCCCTGGTGGTTTAGCTTAATCTGAAGAATATGTATCATGCATAGTAAACCAAATAGCCCTGAACTCCAGCCAGTTGGATAAAGTACACTTAAATCTGCCTTTAAGAATATGTTTTATAATACAAAATTTTTTTTGGTTCTGATCATTAACAGTGGGTATTTTTAAACCTATCTGGAAACCCAGATTGTTACCCTAAAATGTATATCCAGAATTTTCACCATTGTGAGATTAGCCAACAATAAGGAATGTAATGATGCCCTGCTTGTGTGCCATGTCAGAAAATGTTCTAAGTATCATATCATGGCTAAAAATATGTAAACTCTCAGTCTGCGTAATTAAAGTAGGCAGATAGCTAAAGTAAAGTGGAAAATTCCCAATTCCCAAGAATGAGACATTACATCTCTCTTTAAGGAGACATCACTGTCAAAAGTAAAAGCATAGCTTGCCCATATCTACAAAAACATTTATGGACTATATATACTAAACTTTCATATGTATTTTAAGATATTGTGCCATTATGCCAGATGGGCTTATTCATTTAATCTGTTGATTACACATCATACATAATGAGATGATAAGTGGCTTGTGACTTAGAACACAAATAATAATCCAACAACAGTAAGTATGATGCCAACTACCATTTATAAATCAATAGTAGCTCTAATTCACTGATGTTCACAGATTTTCAGTCTTTTTTACAGTTTGTCTGATTACCTCTATGCATTTTAGATACAAGAACTACAAAAACTGCATATTATCCAATATCATTTTACTGTTTAAAATTAACATTTCTTAAACGATATAACCAAATAAAATAAATATTAAGTATATTTTATTTGGAAGAAAACTAAATAAAATGAGAACTTCAAATATTTATAACAGACTTATCTATACATCTCATCTATTATTTTATGATTTACAGTCAAAGTAATTATTTGAATTACACAAGTAAGAAATACATTTTCTTATATAAGCCTTGAAGATTATATTCAAAGATATAGAAACTTTGTACATAGCTCCAAAAGTGACCATGATTCTCACCAACAAATACCAATGACACTTTTGGCTAAGGTTACTTTTTCCCATTTCCTATTTGAGAGTCTTATGTTAGGAGAAAAGCAAAGTACACTCATTTTTAAAAATACACCTCCTGTTAATATGTGAGTTAATAAATGGAAATTTTCAAATGAGTAAACGTTGAAAACAAATTCAGAATTTTTTTTTCATTTGACTTAAGGCAACTTTCTTATTAAGCCCATCTTATTATTTTTTATCCTACAGTTTCAGGCTTACTTTCTTGCCTGCTAAAAATCTCTACCCAGAAATTTAACAAAGGATAAACAATGCTTTTTCTAAGCTCTTTATTCTACTAAGTTAAAAAAACCAAACAAGAATAGTGTTACATTGTAAACACAATTTTTAAAAGATAAAATATGTATAAATTATCCATCTATAACCTATAATATTAAAAGTAAATATGATTTATTATTTTTATTTTAATTCTACAACTGAAGCAAAAAAACATGTAATTTGATAGATAATCTCAGGAATACAAAGTTATATATAAATTAACTAAGCATCTGTTCTGTTGTAGAATTCTTATTTTTTTAACCTTTTAAAATAATATAAAGGAAATATATTGAAAACATTCAGTGAGAATTTTTATAGGTTGTACTTTTTGCTGTGTAATTTGTGATTTCATCTAGAAACTCCAGGAAGCTTGAGGGTTGTTTAAGATTTGTGAGTGACAGTGAATGTTCTGGTTATCCATCTGCCTAAAAGTTCTCTAAGTGAAAAATAAACTTTATGGCCTCTAGTCATTAGTTACTCACCATTGAAATTTGATGGACTCAATTTGCTAGAATAGATGTTCTCAATAGATTTTGTTCAGGGAAAAATTCAGAATTCTAAAATTTTTGTGGACACAATGGAAGTACTTAAATATTTCAAAACTGGTAAACGAGTCAGTACAAATTGCACTGCAATCATTATTTTGTCATTATCTTATGTCTCATGATTTCTATAAACAATGGAAGACTTTTCTTTGTTCAATAGACTATCTCTCAATCCTGTCACTAAGGATTTAGGTTTTAGTTATGATTCCTTTCTTTTAGATCCCAGGAAGAATTTTGAAAATTAATTTTTTGTCTCTTGCCTCTAACTATGTGTGAGTCATTCCAGTATAAACAAATCTTTGGCTGATACCTTTGCAACATTACATGTAGTTAGTTGAGAAAAGAAATAAATTTTGAGTACTTAATATTTAGCATCTGCAGAAGATTTTAATACATCATTATCCAGGACACAGTACCTGAACCTGTTGCTTCAGAGCCACCAATGACCAGCAAACGTAGAGGACTCATCAGAATTGTACCCTTTATCCTATTTGTTTTATTCTTTCTGAAGTTATAATCCTCCACTTTAAACTTTATTTTAGGATGCATAATGGAGGTTATTATCCTTCCCGTACCTTTTATTACCTTAAAGGTTATGCCCAAAGTGTTTATGAGTATTGTTGTATTATTGCTTTTTTAAAGTATTTATATTATGTGTTTAATATGATTTATTAATTTACAATGTCTATCACTTTATGACATGACTATATATTTCCACTGTTGGATATTTTAAAAATGAATCTGCATTACTATAGAATATTTAGTTTTAAGCTTATTATGTAACCCAAAATTGTGGTCCTTGTATTTTGCTGATTGCATGGTTGCCCTTATTTTACATGATTAGGTTGTAGGAGTTATGAATACATGCTTTGAAATATGATAGACAATGCTTCCCCAATGCCTCATCCTCATACTGGCTGAAGCATACGGACAAATTTTGCGTTAACTCTTAGTCCTGTTTATTCAGGTTATGTTGGATTAAGCCTCAAATATTGTATCTAACCCTATATTAGCCTAAAATGAATCACTCTCCCCCCAGTAGAAAGATGAATTACCGAGGGGAGATTATAAATATAATTCTGACCCAGGCTGCACTCACAGTGGGTACACTGGTTCCCAGACTAACATGTTGATCATTTCATTTGCTCTTGCATATACAGTCAAGGTAGACATTTAAAGTAGCAGGTGTAAATACCTCATTGATCTCTTAATCTGCAAAGGAAGATCCATTATTATGAGAAATGTTACATTAAAGCCTTTTAAATTGACCCACTTCAGTCAAAAATAATAAATTTTTAAAAACTCTTCATCTTTTGTGGACTAGTAGATATTACTGTCATTCTCAGAGATTTTAAGAATACAGGGAAAGTGATTTTTCATTATATCCCTATTCACTTTATCAGTGTGGTCTCCCAAGAAAACACAGACTGATTATGACGAATGGCAGTGGTCTACTGCAAACGTAACTAAGTATTAGTCCCAATCATAGTTATTGTGCCAAATGTAATATCATTGCTAGAATTTCTCTATATAGCCACTTGTACCTGGTATGGGGCTATTGACCTGAAAAATATGTATATTTTTCTCATATTTATTAAAAAGAAGGGTCAGAAACAGTTTGTGTCTGTGTAGATAGACACATGAATATATACATTCATTATCTTGACCTGGGACTAAGTTGAATTTTCTATTCTCTGTAATTGCAATTTGAAGAAACTGGATTGTGTGTTAATTCCATAAAATATCACAATAGTTCCTCTACTGATGAAATTATGTCAATTGAACTTGGAAGTGGCTTATATTTTTGATATCCTGTTAAGACCCATGCATTCCAATGAGTGAATTATCAACCTTACAAACTTTCAGGGACATGCTACTTGAGTTAACATATTAGGGTTTCTATTTTTGGAGAAAATGAATAGGAATGAACTGCAAGCTAAAGGACATGTTATTGCAGAGTTCCAATGTTCCCATGAAAACATGGTACAGTGCTTGATAATCCTCATCAGCTTAGAGGGACCATGTATAATACTTGGAAATAATAATCTAACCTATTCACTGGAGAATCTTGTGGCTGCAGTTTTGTAGAGCCCAAAGCAAGAGGGGCTCAACTGTAATTCCATACAAGCCACGAGGTCACTTAGGCCAAAGGGCCTCATACATATTATCATACTAAAGGTATTTGTGGTAAATAAATATCCCATTTAGACTCTTTGGAATTGCAACCATTAATATGACAGTCATAACTGGGACACATAGGGTTTTGCCATCTACAGGACATGTAGAGTTTTGCCATATGCAGTTTTTTGAAAATCCATGGTTTGAATGCTGTTCCACCTTGATATTGTTTGCGTGTCTAACTATGAGATATCAAAGGACTATTTAACCAGAACCATCCATTATTAGCAAGGTGTACTCAGACACTGAGTCGTAAGATCAGGCAGAACTAGAAGCAAAGCATCCGTAGTAAAAAAATAACAGAGAGTGGAATTGAGTAGAGAGATAAACTTTATGAACAGGTGATCTAGACTCCTTTGTCTCCTAACCGTAATGTTCCTCAACTCACAATGAGGCTACTTTAAGGGGGGAGATTCCCTATGACTAGTTAATGGAAGAGGAAAAAATATACAGACTGGTTCAATAAAAAAATGGCTAAGTATGTTGGTGAAAGTAGAAAACAGACTGTCCCTGTAATATGTACCCATGAAGAGCTAGCCCTGAAAGAAAGCAATAAAAAATTCCTATCACTGTTAAAACCTCAGGCAATATATCTACACATCAATTTATAGTGGACAGAGTAATAACTCAAGAATACAATTAATGTGTTTGTCCAGATTCTCCAAGGAAACAGAATCAATAAGATATGCTACATGAGATTTATTACAAAGAAAATTATTATAAGAAATTGTCTCATGTGATTCTGGAGGCTAAGTTTGCAACTCTATCATCAACAAACTGAAGAATCAAGAGAGTCAATAATATAGTTCTAGTCCACATTCAATTCTGAAGTCAGAGAATACTTTTTTCTTAGCTCAAAGACAATGAGTCCAAAATAGCAAATCTTTCCCAACCCTGTTTTTTGTTCTAAACAGGTCTTCAGTGATTTTGTTGAGGCATGCTCATATTTGGGATGGAAATCTACTTTATAAAGCCTACTGATTCAAGTACCAATCATCCAGAAATATCGTCACAGACACATCAAATATCTGGAACCTCTATGCTTTAGTTAGTTTGACACAAAAAAATTAACTGCCTTGTATTTATGAATATTGAAAAATGACTTGACAATGTGGCCAGGAGAATTAAGGGAGCAAAATTGGAATATTGAATGTGAGGAAGTCTGGGAAAGAAGCTTGTGATTAAACCAATGGGAGCTCATACAAAATAAGTGAATTTCTGTTTCGCATACTAATATCTACAAGAGAGCATCCTCTACAGAAGTGTGACTGGAAAGCCCAACACAATGAACTGAACATTACTACACAAAAAAGAAGCTTTTAAATGTAGTGTAAAAGATAGTATAAGGTAAAAAATTAGCATTAGAAATCACCAATGTCCACTTATACAAACAATTCAGTAAATACAGCAAAAGAAAACTCCAACTAAAATAGCAACCGTATTGTTCACAATGAATACACACAATTGTATCTGTCTGTATGAAATAAAAAAGGAAAAACAAGAGAAAGTAAAATATCTAGTGATATATGTAAAAATAAAGGTGCACTATCTCTAAAAGCAAAATTTTAAAACATCTGTAAAGATCTCACAATAATTAAACAAACTGGAAAGCTGCTATATTCACAAAGATACTATGATTTCTATAATTATTGTCACCCTTTCTTTTTATACCCATTAACTAACATCTTTTCACTTGCCCCTACTCCCTATTCATCTCAGTTGTCTGTACCCACCATTGTACTCTCTACCTTCATGAGATTAATTTTATGTAGCTCACACATGTGAATGAGAATACATGATATTTATCTTTCCGTGCCTGGATTATTTCGCTTAACAAATGTCCTCCAGTTTTATCTATGTTGCTGCAAATGATGGGATTTTGTTTTTATGGCTGAATAACATGTCTTTGTGTAGGCATACATATATATACACATACTATATGTGTATGTATATATATATATATATACACAGTATATATATATACACATACTATATATACATATACACATACACACACACACACACACACACGTATACACACATCACATTTCTTGATCTAGTCATCTGATAATGGAAACAGGTTGATCTATATCATTCCTATTGTGAATAATGCTGCAATAAACATAGAAGTGCAAATATATCTTCAATATAGCCATTTCCTTTCCTTTGGATATGTAACCAGTAGTGAGATTTCTGGGTCACATGGTAACTCTACTTTTAGTTTTAGGAGGAAACTCCATACTCGTTTCCATAATGATTGTACTAATTTACACTCCAACCAATAGTGTAAAGAGTTTCCCTTTCTTCTCATTCTTGCCAATACTTATCTTTCGTCTTTCTGATAATAACCATTCTAACTGGGGTTGGGTACTATCTTATTGTGTCTTTGATTTGCATTTCGCTAATGATTGGTGATATTTAGCATGTTTTCAAATATCTGTTAGCCATTTGTATGTCCTCTATTAAAAAATGTCTATTAAGAAAATTTGTCCATTTTAAAAATAAGATTATTATTTTTTCTTTTTGCTGTTGAGTTGTTTGAGTTTCCTTTATATTCTGGCTATTAATCTCTTGTCAGATGGATAGCTTGAAAATATTTTCTTTTTTTTTAGTTGTCTATTTCTTCTGTTGACTGTTTTTTTTCCGATGCAGAAGATTTTTAGCTTTGTCTATTTATGCTTTTATTCCCTGTGTGGTGGTTATTATTGAGTGTAAACTTGATTGGATTGAGAGATGTAAAGTATTGTTCCTGGTTGTGTCTGTGAGGTTGTTGCCAACATAAATTAACATTTGAGTGAGTGGACTAGGAGAGGCAGACCCACTCTCAATCTGGGTGGACACCATCTGATCAGCTGCCAGTGTAGCTAGAATAAAGCAGGCAGGAGAAGACAAAAGACCAGACTTACTGAGTCTTCTGGCCTCCATCTTTGTCCCATCATGGATCCTTCCTGTCCTCCAACAACATATCCAAGTTCTTCAGCTTTTGGAATGTTAGACTTATGCTAGTAGTCTGTCAGGGGCTCTTGAGCCTTTGATCACAAACTGAAGGCTGCACTGTTGGCTTCCTTATTTTTGAGGTTTGGGGACTTGGACTGATCCACCACAGCCTTCCTTTCTCCTCAACTTGCAAATGGCCTATCATGGGACTTTACCTGTGATTCAATTCTCCTTAATAAACTCCCTCTCATATATACATATGTCCTGTCTCTCTAGAAAACCCTGACTAATACCCTGTGATCTAAGGATCTTATCTGAAATATCTCTGCCCAGACTGTTAAGTTTAGCCTAAAGCTGCCTCCTTACATATTTTAAGCTCACCCTAAAAGTTTTTCTGTACCTAGTGAACTATGACCTAAATTGAGGTGAAAACAGACTGTAATCTATTCTTGTGTCAATCACTGAGGTTTGATCAAAGAGGGCAAACTGTTCAAACCATGTTCATCTAAGGTAAATGTGGAGCTGTAACCAAACTGGCTGTTTCTCTACTTCACTTCTGTTTTCTGTGTATCACTTTCCTTTTTCTGTCTATAAATCACCCACCATGTGGCTGCCCTAGAGTGTCTCAGAGCCTACTCTGGCTTATGAGTCTGCCTGATTAGTGAATTGTTCTCTGCTCAATTAAACTTTGTTAAATTGAATCTAACAAAAGTTTTTCCTTTAACAGATAGTGTCAGAGGTGGGATACAAAGTAGAACTCCTAATTACCCCAATAGCGCCAAGTAACCAAATGAAGTATGTCCCTGGCCCATTGTGTCTATTGTTTTCTCCCAGCAACTGGGGGTCATGGTAAGTTCTCTTTTAGAAATCAAAGCTCCACAAATTTGTGTTTTGAGCTCACTGAGTTTTTTTCTTTTTGAGCATATTTTTGATCCATTTTGGATTTGGAAGTCATGACAGAAACTGGACTGGGTCCAGGATGAGATTGAATCAGATAATTAGCTGGCTTGAATTCACTTACAGACCTCGTATGTCTGTCTGTGTATAAAAGAAACTGTTAATAAATGAAAATATCGTAGAGTGTCTAAAATTTGGCTTTTGGAAATTTGTAGAGATTTTGGTGTACATCCCCCTTCATTACGTTTTTATTCTTGAAGGCTTAGGTAGGGAAAAAAAATAATTGGCTAATGTTCTTCAAAACCAATGAGAATGAAGACACAACATAGCAGAATTTCTGGAACATATTTAAAGCAGTATCTAGAGGGAAATTTACAGCACTATATGCCAATATGAGAAGCAAGGAAAGATCTAAAATGACACCCTAACATAAAAATTAAAAGAACTAGAGGAGCAAATTCAAACAAATTGAAAAGCTGGCAGCAGAAAAAAAGAAATAACCAATGTCAGAGCAGAATTGAGCGAAATAGAGACAAAAAACTCTTCACAAAATCAATGAATCCAGGAGCTATTTTTTTTAAAGATCAACAAAATAGATAGACCTCTATCCAGACTAATAAAAACGAAAAGAGAGAATAATGGAATAGATGCAACAAAATATGATAAAGGGAATATCACCACCGATTCCACAGAAATACAAACTACCATCAGAGACAACTAAAAACACCTCTATGCACATAAACCAGTGAATCTAGAAGAAATGAATAAATTCTTGGATACTTACACCCTCCCAAGACTAAACCAGGAAGAAGTTGAATCCCTGAAGAGACCAATAACAAGGTGTGAAGTTGAGGCAGCAATTAATAGCCTACTAATCAAAAAAAGTCCAGGATCAGACAGGTTCACAGCAGAATTCTACCAAATATACAAAGAGGAGTTGGTACCATTCCTTCTGAAAATATTCCAAACAATACAAAAAAAGAAAATCCTCCCTAACTAATTTTATGAGACCAACATCATCCTGATACCAAAACCTGGCAGAGACACAACTAAAAAAGAAGAGTTCAGGCCAATATCCATGATGAACATTGATGCAAAAATCTTCAATAAAATACTGGCAAACCAAATCCAACAGCACATAAAAAAGCTTACCCATCATGATAAAGTCTGCTTCATCCCAGGGATGCAAGGCTGGTTCAACATATACAAATCTATAAACGTAATTCATCACATAAACAAAAACAAAGACGAAAACCACATAATCATCAAAATAGATGCAGAGAAGGCCTTTGACAAAATTCAAAAGCCCTTTATGCTAAAAATGCTCAATAAACTAGTTATTGATGGAACGTATTCAAAATAATAAAAGCTATTTATGACAAATGTACAGCCAATACCACACTGAATGGGCAAAAACTGGTGGTATTCCCCTTGAAAACTGGCACAAGACAAGGGTGCCCTCTCTCACCACTTCTATTCAAAAAAGTATTGGAATTTCTAGCCAGAACAATTAGGTAAGAAAAAAAATAAAGGGTATTCAATTAGTAAAAGAGGGAATCAAATTCTATTTGCAGATGATATGATGGTATATTTAGAAGACCACATCTTCTCATCCCCAAATCTCCTTAAGATGATAAGCAACTTCAGCAAAGTCTCAGGATACAAAATTCATGTGCAAAAATCACAAGCATTCCTAAACACCAATAACAGACTAACAGAGAGCCAAATCATGAGCAAACTCCCACTCACAATTGCTACAAATAGAATAAAATACCTAGGAATACAACTAACAAACGATATGAAGGACCTCTTCAAAGAGAACTACAAACTACTGCTCAAGGAAATAAGAAAGGGCACAAACAAATGGAAACACATTCCATGCTCATAGATAGGAATAATCAATATTGTGAAAATGGCCATAATGCCCAAGGTAATTTACAGATTCAACACTATCCCCATCAAGCTACCAATGACCTTCTTCACAGAACTAGAAAAAAAACACCTTAAACTTCATATGGAACCAAAAGAGAGCCTGGATATCCAAGACAATCCTAAGCAAAAAGAACAAAGCTGAAGACATCAGCTACCTGACTTCAAACTATACTACAAGGCTACAGTATTCAAAACAGCTGGTATTTGTATCAAAACAAAGATATAGACCAATGGAACATAACAGAGACCTCGGAAGTAATGCCACACATCTACAATCATCTGATCTTTGACAAACCTGACAAAAACAAGCAATGGGGAAAGTATTCCCTGTTTAATAAATGGTGTTGGGACACTGACTAGCCATGTGCAGAAAGCTGAAACTGGACTCCTTCCTTTCACCTTATACAAAAATTGACTCCAGGTGGATTAAAGGTTTAAACATAAGACCTGACACCATAAAAACCCTAGAAGAAAACCCAGGCAATACAATTCAGGGCATAGGCATAGGCAAGGACTTCATGACTAAAACACCAAAAGCAATGGCAACAAAAGTCAAAATAGACAAATGAGATCTAAGTAAACTTTAGAGCTTCTGCACAGTAAAAGAAACTATCAGTAGAGTAAACCAGCAACCAACAGAATGGGAAAAAATTTTTGCAGTCTACCCATCTGACAAAGGGCTAATATCCAGAATCTACAAAGAACTTATACAAATTTACAAGAAACAAACAAACAACTCCATCAAAAAGGGTATGAATGACACTTTTTAAAAGAAGACATTTATGCAGCCAACAAACATATTAAAAAATTCTCATTGTCACTGGTCATTAGAGAAATGCAAATCAAAACCACAATGAGACACCATTTCATGCCAGTTAGAATAGCAATCATTAAAAAATCTGTAGACACAACGGATGCAGAAGTGGATGTGGAGAAATAGGAACACTTTTACATGGTTGGTGGGAGTGTAAATTAATTCAACCATTGTGGAAGACAATGTGGTGCTTCCTCAAGGATCTAGAAATAGAATTACCATTTGACCCAGCAATCCCATTATTGGGTATATACCCAAAGAATTATAAATCATTCCATTCTAAAAACACATGCACATGTATATTCATTGTGGCACTGTTTATGGTAACAAAGACTTGGAACCAACCCAAGTGCCCATCAATGTTAGACTGGATAAAAAAAATGTGGCACATATATACCATGGCATCCTATGTAGCCATAAAAAATGACGAGTTCATGTCCTTTGCAGGGACATGGATGAAGCTGGTAACCATCATTCTCAGTAAACTGACACAAGAATAGAAAACCAAACACCACATGTTGTCACTCATAAGTGGGTGTTGAACAATGAGAACACATGGACACAGGGAGGGGAACATCACACACCAGGACCTGTTGAGGGGTGGGAGTGCTAGGGGAGGGATAGCAGGTAGTGGGAGAATTGGGGAGGACTAACATTAGGAAAATACCTAATGTAGATGACGGGGGTATGGATGCAGTAAACCACTATGGCATGTATATACCTATGTAACAATCCTGCATGATCTGCGCATGTACCCCAGAACTTAAAATACAATAAAAAACAAAGAGGAACTAAGAACCAAAGTCAATATTTGAAGTAAAAAGTGAATCTTTAGTTTCTGAATACCTGAGTATTTTCCGGCTTATACATTGATAAATATTAGGCTCCAGAAGCAGGTAAGTCTTACAGAAATTGAAAAATCTTATAAAGATAAGTTACAGTGAAACACCCCAAATGAACAACACAGCACTGAAGAAGTGCATTTGAAAATGAGTGCTCCCAAATTAATTTCTAACGTAGGGTTGCCTAATGATATGCAGAAGTTTCTAAAAAGATTTCAATATTTTTATTCAAATACTCTTTATAAAAGCTAAATAAAAAGCTTAAGCAAATAATTGATAAGAATAGTTGAATCTACTAAATTTTTAGCTTGTTAATAACCTATTCAAAAGTAAAAAGATAGCTATCCTAGGTAAAGTGTTTATAAAATGTGGGCCCTCAGGTAAAATAGGCTCACTTCTTTTTTAGATCTATCCATGCTGAGTCCAGGCCTAGAGAATGTTTTCTTTGCCCTACTTCTTAATGGGATCCATCCTTAACTCAGTAATTTTAGCTAAGAAACAGTATCTAAGTAAAAAGAACACCTATCAAACTAATATGTACCTTTCTGAAATTTTATTGGCTATCTTGAAACCCGCTTGTAAAATAAATTTATATCTATTTTTAAAATCTCCATTTTTAATGATATCTGTCTATGTGCATGAGAAACTCTTACCATTTGTTTTAAATTTAAAGAATAAGTCACATCTCCCTTTAAGGTACTTTTCTGGCCACTTCGTCTTGACTAAACTTTTACACAAACAATTTTTGCCTTGGTTGAGCAAATGATGACAGAATACTTAGGCTTAAAATCTTAGCTCTGTGTTTATGAAATATTATATATTTTTTTCACCTAAGAGTTGTCCCTTTAGAAATGCAAATTGTTGCCTAGTTAACAATTGCTTTGAGCAATGAAACGGGTATTGGAAGACTGATAGATCAAATGGAGAAAAGAAAAACTATATAAATGACAGAAAATGAAAATCCTTTCTGAAAGCTGTAAAATTTCCTTTTGTGTTTATATGTCTACTCATCTTATGTATATGTGATAATATTTGATAAATAAAACTAGTTTTAAAATTGTTGGTAAAATAGGAGTGGTTTCAAAATTATCAGGTAGATATAACTAGATATTTGCTTGATTTCAGTGTGAGCTGTTTTTGGTTTATAGCTTCTGTATTCAAGAGTCTGAATGAGTGGTCATGCTGAGATCTGGAGACATATTCTTAGTACGTAGAACAGCAACTACAAGCTGGAATCAAGCCCAAGATGGCCCCTTCTTTGCTTTCCCTGCTTGCCTACTGGCTATTTTGGGAGGAATAGATACTACAGGTAGAGTCTCCACAGTTCTGTCTTCTGAACTCTACAGCTGGTATGTAAATTCAGGACTCAGGCAGACCGTGACCTTCATAATCCTCCTGTGTGCCATATGACTACTTGGGACTCAGGATTGCTAGGTGAAGCCATTAGGAAGGGTATCTATGTAGAAGTTCTTTTCAGCACTTTGATATCTTAAAGCCATGTTATGTCAAATTAAGTAATAGATAATAAAAACTCTTAGTCATTTGTAAGTTGGAACACTGAAATATTAATTATTAAATGTGTTTAAGTCTGTATACCTTAACATGTTATTTTTTTATCATCAGAGAATAAGTTTACTAATTTGTTAGTAATTTTCTTTTGTTTTAAATTATTTTACTTTAGGTTCTGGGATAGATGTGCAGATCATGCAGGATTTTTGCATAGGTACATAAAAGGCAATGTGGTTTGCTGCCTCCATCCCCCCATCACCTATATATGGCATTTATCCCAATGTTATCCCTCCCCAACTGCCCCCCTAACTGTGCCTCCCCTGGCACCCCTAACAGACCTCAGTGTGATGCTCCCTTCCCTGTGTCCATGTGTTCTCATTGTTCAACACCCACCTATGAGTGAGAATATGCTGTGTTTGATTTTCTGTTCCTGTGTCAGTTCACTAAGAATTATGGTTTCCAGATTCATACATGTCCCTACAAAGGACATGAACTCATCCTTTTTTATGGTACTCCATGGTCTATATAGGCCACATTTTCCTTGTCCAGTCTATCATTGATGGGCATTTGGGTTAGGTCCAGGTCTTCGCTGTTGTAAAAAGTGCCACAATGCACATACATGTGCATGTGTCTCTATAATAGAAAGATTTATAATCCTTTGGGTATATACACAATAATGGGATTGCTGGGTCAAATAGAATTTCTATTTCTAGGTCCTTGAGGAAGTGTCACACTGTCTTCCACAATGGTTGAACTAATTTACAATCCCATCAACAGTGTAAAAGTGTTCCTATTTCTCCACATCCTCTCCAACATCTGTTGTCTCCAGATTTTTTTATGATAGCCATTCTAACTGGCATGAGGTGGTATCTCAATGTGGTTTTGATTTGCATTTATCTAATGACCAGTGATGATGAGCATTTTTTCATATGTTTGTTGGTTTCATATACGTCTTTTTCTTGAAAAGTGTCTGTTCATATGCTTTGCCCACTTTTGAATGGGTTTTTTTTTTTTCTTGTAAATCTGCTTTAGTTCTTTGTAGATTCTGGATATTAGCCCTTTGTCAAATGGGTAGATTGCAAAAAGTTTTTCCCATTCTGTTAGTTGCCAGTTCACTCTGATGATTATTTCTTTTGTTGTACAGATGCTCTGGAGTTTAATTAGGTTGCAGTCATCTATTTTGGCTTTTGTTGCCAAAGCTTTTGGTGTTTTAATCATGAAGTCATTGCCTATACCTATGTCCATAATGGTTTTGATTAGGTTTTCTTCTAGGGTTTTTATGGTGTTAGGTCTTATGTTTAAGTCTTTAATCCATCTGGAGTTAATTTTAGTGTAAGGTGTCAGGAAGGGGTCCATATTCTGCTTTCTGCACATGGCTAGCCAGTTTTCCCAACACCATTTATTAAATAGGTACTCCTTTCCCCATTGCTTGTTTTTGTCAGGTTTGTCAAAGATCAGATGGTTGTAAATGTGTGGCATTGCCTCTGATGCCTCTGTTCTGTTCCATTGGTCTATATCTCTGTGTTGCTACCAGTGCCATGCTGTTTTGAATACTGTAGCCTTGTAGTATAGTTTGAAATCTGGTAGTGTGATGCCTCCTGCTTTGTTCTTTTTGCTTAGGATTGTCTTGGTTATGCGGACTCTCTTTTGGTTCCATATGAAGTTTAAGGTGTGTTTTTCCAGTTCTGTGAAGAAGGTCATTGGTAGCTTGATGGGGATAGTGTTGAATCTATAAATTACTTTGGGCAGTATGGTCATTTTCACAATATTGATTCTTCCTAACCATGAGCATGGAATGTTTCTCCATCTGTTTTTGTCCTCTCTTATTTCCTTGAGCAGTAGTTTGTAGTTCTCCTTGAAGAAGTCCTTTATATCCTTTGTTAGTTGTATTCCTAGGTATTTTATTCTATTTGTAGCAATTGTGAGTGGGAGTTTGCTCATGATTTGGCTCTCTGTTAGTCTGTTATTGGTGTTTAGGAATGCCTGTGATTTTTGCACATGAATTTCATATCCTGAGACTGCTGGAATTCCTTATCAGTTTAAGGATATTTGTGGCTGAGATGATAGGGTCTTCTAAATATACAATCATGTCATCTGAAAATAGAGAGAGTTTGACTTCCTACTTTCCTAATTGAATACTCATTTTTTTTTTCTTGCCTAATTGCTCTGGCTAGAACTTCCAATACTACATTGAATAGAAGTGGTGAGAGAGGGCATCCTTGACTAGTGCCAGATTTCAAAGGGAATTTCCAGTTTTTGCCAATTCAGTATGATATTGGCTGTAGGTTTGTCATAAATAGCTTTTATTATTTTGAGATACGTTACTTTGATACCTAGTTTATTGAGAGTTTTTAGCATAAAGTGCTGTTGAATTTTGTTGAAGGCCTTTGCATCTCTTGAGATAATAATGTGGTTTTGTCTTTAGTTCTGTTTATGGAGTGGATTACAACATGTTATTTTTATGTGGGATAGAAAAGCTAAATATACATAGATCTGTTAAAAAATGGTTTGAAGAACCATCTTTCTAAAAACTGATAAAATAGTTTAATCAAAAAATACTAATATAAAATAGTTCAATATAATGTCCTAGGGTGTTCATTTGAAATTAGGGTAACTAAGAGATAAAAATGTAGTTAGTATATGTAATTAAGGCTACTAGATATGAAAGAGACAATTCTATATACAGAGAGTTTAAACCAAAGCAAGATATCCTTTTGATGAGGAAAGTTATAAAGATATAAAAATGTATGTTAAAATTTTTTTCTGGTTTAATGTTGCTTAAAGTTTTCAAATTGAAAGAATAAAAAACAGAGAAAGCAAGATGAATAGAAAAAGTCAGTGGAAAATGTAAACAAAAGGTTTATGTAAATCTTGTATGATTAAAAAATTCCAGATTTAAGCAATTTATTCAAGAGGTTTTATTAAAATTAGCTTTAGTATGAACAATACACCACTATGAAGTAAAATTTTCTTTTGAACAAAAATTTTGAATAGTATTAATAAGTTACAGTAGAACATTTTTGTTCACCTTGTGAGTAAACTACAAGAAAGGAAAGAAAGACAGGAAAGAAGATGATCTTTCTGTCTTCCACACAGTCAAAAGAGCCAAGGCAGAATAATTCTGTATCATTCCAAACAGTCAAAAGAGCCAAGGCAATCTATCCATCTGACAAAGGGCTAATATTCAGAATCTACAAAGAACTTAAACAAATTTACAAGAAAAAAACCAACTCTTGTCTCTTTTGACTGATTGGAATTTTTTATTCTGCCTTGGCTCTTTTGACAGTTTGGAAGACCGAGTCTCCTCTATCAAAGAGTACAGTTTTTTTTGTTGTTGTTGTTCTTTTTTGTTTTGTTTTTGTCTGTTTGTTTGTTTTACAATTTTTTTAAACAATGTTTTAATGATGACTTTAGCTAAATAAATGACTATTATTTTATGGCAACCTGTGATCCTATTTTGATAAAATATTTCAAACCTTTGACATATTTAACAGATTTCTCAAAATCAAATTTCAGCTTCAAAATTAAGTATTTCTTGATCTCTAGCTTTGGGATGCTACACAGGGCCCTTGAAGCATCCAAAAGAGAGATAAACAGGATTATATGACACGTTAAATTATAAGGAAAGCATTTTCAAATAAGGAATGATGTTTAACCTTCTTCAAGTTATATTTTAATGAATATTTTATTAATGTATGTTCCAAAAATGTAAGAAATTTCTAAATTTCTAAGACATCTGGATATATGCACTATGTCATAATTATGGTTATTATGTTGTTATTGTAGGCCACAGAGAAATAATAAAATTTACTTGTCAATTTTGTCTTTGACTATGACCATTTAAAGTCATTTCCACAGTTAATTGCTTAATTTTGGTGCAGGTTCTAAAAAGTTATAAAGCACACAAAATCCTAGAGTATGATGTGTTTAAGGAAGTTCATGAAAGAATAGAAAGTACCCTGACAAGCACCCTTTAATACAGGTCTATGGTAACTTTAAGACCAGATCAATTGGACAGGGTAAGGATGTTCAGAATTGAAAGGAAGAGATTGGTTTATAAAATTGCTTAGCCAACCAGAATAAAAATTAATTAAGAACCAAGAAAAGACCTTGCCAGATTTTCATGCTAAATCGGCCAGTACTAAAATTGCTTAGATATGCAATTTGAATGAATTCCATGGTTCCAATCAAAGCATCTATAATAACGCTTCAGTTATCAGTGCTATGCACCTAAATTGGAGAAACAACTGGTATTTAATAGGATATAAGATTAATGTTAAACATGGATTCATGGACAACTTGGATGGTTGCCTTGTTTTTTCTGAGTCCTCAAAGCTTTTATTATTAAAAGCTCTGCATTCCTTGACTCATCATGGAAGATAGAAAAGTATCCAAATTAAAAATATATATAGATATTGGTGTGGTAACTATCCTAATTGCTAAAATAGTTTTTATGGCTACTCTTTGGTTTATCAAACTCATATTCTTGAGATAATCAAAACATCATTTTTGCTATCTGATGGGCAATTTAAACATTTTTAATGAGATTTCATTCAATTATCATTTTCAATGCATCTTTTGTGGTTGTATAAAAGCTTTCCTATGCAAGAAGGCTGATGTCATAAGAGTAGGTCATTATGCCAAAGGTAAAGAAAGCTTTTCATCGTCCACTGCTGAAGACAATCAACTCCTTCACAATTGAAATCTGAAATTTGATTTCCTAAGAACATCAGAGATAGACTTCCCTTGTTATCTAAACTGCAGCAAAACTTCAGGACCTTGAATTTTGAGTTTATAATCTCACAATTACGAAGTGTTCCTCCACTCTCTTGGAACTGTACACCACTGGAAACTTTAAAGTGAAGCTAACCAGGGAAGATTCTCCCCATAAGAAGATGACATCCGTGATGTGGACAGCTTTCTCCTAAGGTCGTGGATTGAGACTTCTCTGCTGTCATGAGACTTTTATCTTTCAGTTTTTGTTCCTTTGCTTATGCTTCTATGAACAATAGAAGTGAAAGGGGGATCTGTCGTATGCCCTCATAGGGTATACTTTTATTTGTGAAATATTTTGCAGGTAGCCTTATACATGCACAACCTTATGCCTTTAGAGATGGAAAATGAAGTCCTAACATAGGTGAGAAATTTCACTGATACATTTGTTGCATCATAATCAGTCATAAATAGAACATTGGGGTCCACTCCTCTTAATCTACGTCATGCATTAAAAAGAACATTGCCAAGAAGTCTTTACTCTTCTAAATGAGCATTATTTTTTTTGGTCTATTTTATCATTGTTTGGAGTAAATGAGGCAATGATTAGAAATTTATCCCTCTTGGTAGGTTTATACCAGATTCTACTGTAAAGGCTATGGTCACACAGCAGACTTTAAATTCTTTTGTGAAAGTTGTGCTAAATAATAGAATTACTCTAGTTACTTAATGCCTAAACAGAGAACTATCTATGTAGCTGCTGGCACTTCTTGTTGCCCATGGAGAAATACATCAGTTATTATAGAGATTAGGTTATAGGAGATTAACAGACTGTTTGGCAACAGAGAGTAGACACTTTATCTCACTCATTCTCTAATCTATTTTATTTTAGTTTGTTTCTTGGGAACCTGGCTAAGGATCATACTCCAAACTCTTGGTATTATTCTCCTGATAGTCATAATAATAATGTCCCTAGTGCTGTATTCTCTTAAAAGTTTTAAATGTTTGCAGGCAGCTATCTCTAGGATGTCAAATGATCTATTTTCAGCTGGAATGACAAGGGCATGAATGTACAAAGAGGGCACAGTAAACTATGAATGGCATACTGAGGCTGAAAACCTAAAATGATGGTAACAGAGTAGTGATAAGGTCTTAAGTTTTGATCATACTCACACCTAAGTGAGAACCTTACCAAAATGTAGGAAGTTTTGAACAAAATTATGGGAGGCCATTGTTTTGAACAGAGCTCACGCACTAGACCCCAGTGGACCACTCCCAACCAAAATAGAGTAACTCATTCTAGATGTCATATAATCAAACTAAGAATTTAAGGAAACAGATTCTAGAACATACCAAGTTTTGTTTTTCTTCTATAAACAGGACATTCCAGCAAAGGAGGTACCTTCTGCTCTGATAACCCTTACAAAATAACCTGAAGTCCTTGTTCCCACCTTGTAAAATCCACCATTCTGCTATTTTCCAATGGGTTTCAAGACCAAGTAAAGTAGATGTAAGATGGTAATAGTGTCATTAATTTCTAAAGTTTTGGGCATCCTCTCAATTTTAAGAGGATGGCCCAAAGGAGGAATTGTGAAATCAAGTTTAGCCTAAACCTGCCTCTTTACATATTTTAAGCTCAGCCTAGAAGTTTCTCTGTAAATAGTGAACTATAACCTAAATGGAGGTGTATAAACAGAATGTAACCTATTCTTGTCCCAATCACCAAGTTTTGGCCCGTGGGCCAACTGTTCAAATTGTCTTCGAGTAGGTAAATTCTGAAATGTAAACAATCTGGCTGTTTCTTTGCCTCACTTTCATTTTCTGTATGTCACTTTACTTTTTCTGTCCTTAAATCTTATCCCATCATGTGGCTATACTGAAGTTTCTTGAGCCTACTCTGGCTTAAAAGGCTGCCCTTTTGGTGAATTGTTCTTTGCTCAATTAAACTCTTTTTAATTTAATTTGGCTAAGAATTTTCTTTTAACAAGACTAATGCCCTGAGGTATTTACCCAATGTTTTCCTCTAGTAGTTTTAAAGTCTTGGGTCTTAAATTTAGGACTTTAATCCATTTTATTTTTCTATATGATGAGAGATAAAAGGTCTAGTGTTATTATTCTGCATATGGCTATCCAATTTTCTTACCACCATGTTGAAGAAACTGTCCTTTACTTAATGTATGTTCTTGGCGCCTTTGTTAAAAATGAGTTTGATGTAATTATGTGGATTTGTTTCTGGGATCTCTATTGTGTCTTACTGATCTATGTGTCTGTTTTTATGCCAGTACAATGCTATTTCACTTACTATGGCTAAGCATGGATGGTGATAGGCAAAAAGAGCTTATGCGGGGAAACTCCCATTTTGAAAACCATCAGATCTTATGAGACTCATTCACGAGATCTGATGGTGATTATAAGAGGGAGTTTGACTGTGCAAGCTTTTTTTTTTAATCATCTGTTGTCATCCATTAAAGATGTGACTAGCTCCTCCTTGTCTTCCGCCATGATTGTGAGTCTTCCCCAGCCATGTGAAACTGTAAGTACCCTAAAATCTCTTCCCTTTGTAAATTGACCAGTCTCATGTATGTCTTAATCAGCAGCATGAAAATAGACTAATACAGTAAATTGGTACCAGTAGAGTGGGGCATTGTTGAAAAAATATCCCAAAATGTGGAAGCAACTTTGGAATTGGGTAAGAAGCAGAGACTGGAAAAGTTTGGAGGGCTCAGAAGAAGACAGGAAAATATGGGAAAGTTTGGAACTTTCTAGAGACTTGTTGAGTGACTGAAAAAAATGCTGATAGTGATATGAGCAATAAAGTCCAGGCTGAAGGGGTCTTAATAGAGATGAGGAATAAGTTGGGAACTGGAACAAAGGTGACTCTTGATATATTTTACAAAGAGACTGGCATCATTTTGCCCCTGTTCTAGAGAATTGTGGAACTTTGAACTTGAATGAGATGATTAAGGGTATCTGGTGGAAAAAAATTCTAAGCAGTAAAGCATTCGATATGTGACTTGGGTGCTGTTAAGTGCATTCAGTTTTATAAGGAAAGCAGAGCAAAATTCAAAAAATGTGCAGCTTGGACTATTGTTTCAGAGAGTAGAAGCCTCAGGCCTTGGCAGCTTTCATATGGTGTTAAGCCTGTGGGTGCACAGAAGTCAGAAACTGAGTTTTGGGAACCCTTACCTAGACTTCAGAACATATATGAAAATGCCTGGATGCCCAGGCCAAAATTTGCTGCAGAGGTGGAGCCCTTGTGGAGAACCACTGTTAGAGGAGTGTAGAAAGGAAATGTGGGGTCGGAGACTCCACACAGTGTCCCTACTGGGGTAGCACCTAGTGGAGCTGTGAGTAGAGGGCCATCATCCTCCAGACCCCAGAATGGTAGATCCACAGACAGATTGCACCGTGTGCCTGGAAAAGTCACAAATGCTCAATGTCAGCCTGCAAAAACAGCCAGGAGACAGGATATAACCTGCAAAGCCACAGAGGCAGAGCTGCCCAAGACCATGTGTATCAACTTCTTGCATCAGCATGACCTGGATGTGAGACACGGAGTCAAAGGACATCATTTCGGAGCTTTAAGATTTGACAGCCCCACTAGATTTCAGACTTTCATGGGGGCTGTAGCCCCCTTTTTTTGGCCAATGTCTCTTATTTACTATGGCTGTGTTTAGCCAATGCCTGTATTCCCACCGTATCTAGGAAGTAAATAATTTGCTTTTGATTTTACAGGCTCATAAAAAGGAGGGGCTTGCCTTGTCTTGGATGAAACTTTGGATTGTGGACTTTTGAGTTAATGCTGAAAACAGTTGAGACTTTGGGGTTGGAGGTAATTGACACATGTGGGCCGGTCTCTCCCACACTATTCTTGTGATAGTGAGTAAGTCTCACGAGAGCTAAGAGTTATTATAAGGGTGAGTTTTCCTGCACAAGCTTTTTTTTTCCTTGCCTACTGCCAGCCATGTAAGATGTGACTTGCTCCTCCTTGCCTTCTGCCTATGTCCTTCTGGCATGATTGTGAGGCTTCCCCAGCCATGTGGATCTATAAGTCTCATAAAATCTTTCTTATGTAAATTTCCCAGTCTTGGCTATGCCTTTATTAGCAGAATGAAAATGGTTAGGATTTTTTATCACCACTTTTCATAAATTTGATTATCTGTCCTTGTGTGGTTTCATTTTTCTTTTTCTTTGCTTTTATTGACATTTGGCTGTGTAGGTTTAGTTTTCATCAAGTTTGGAAAATTTGAGGCCTCTACTCTTCAATTATTTTTTTCTATTCCTCCACTCTCATTCTGTGAATCAAGTGTGCATGTGAGGCAATATGGATATTATTCCAAATATCTCATAATCTGGGATTCCAATGTATATTAGATCACTTGATATTATTCAACCGCTGTTACACTAGAACACTGTTCTTATTTTAGTCCTTTCTCCCTCAGTGTTTCATTTTAAGTAGTTTATTTTACTGTTTTTAATTTCCAATCTCCTCTTCTTCAGTGTCTAATTTGCTATTACTCATATTCAGTGAATGTTTCATTTCATATACTACATGTTTTCATGCCTAAAAGTTTTATTTGGTTCTTTGTCATATCTTCTATTTATTGCCTCATTTTTATGTTGTTCTCTAAGCCCTCAGTCATATTTAAAATAATTGCTTTAAGGTACTTGTCTAATCACCCTATTACTATGGTGGTTGTTCTATTTCTCTTAAGTTATTTATCTCCTTGTTTTACATCACGTTTCCTATTTTTATGCTTAGCTAATTGGATGTTAAACACTGGGAGTATTACATTGTCAGATGCTGAAACTTACTGTCTTTAAAGAGTAATAGACTTCCTTCCATCAGCCATTGGAGTTTCTGAAAGATTAATTTTATGATCTCGGGGCTTGTTTTTAGGCAGATGTTATGAGCTCAATTTTGTCTCCTTCATATTTGTATGCTGAAGCCCTAACTATCCAATTCCTCAGAATGTAATCATTTTGCAGCTAGGAGCCTTTAAAGACATAACTAAATTAGAAGAGGCCATCTAGGTGAGCTCTAACCCAAGGACTGGTGGCCTTGTAATTAGAGAAAATTTGGACACCAGAGGGAAAGTGAGGTTCCCCATATGAAGTGACAAAATATCATCTGTGGTCATACCATTAAAGTTACCATCAAGAGAGGCATTGAAAGTAACCACATCTACTGACACCTTGATTATGGACTTCCAATCTTAACCACTTGAGAAAATAGATGTTCTGTTTTTTAAGACACCCAATCTGGGTACTTTCATTATGATCAACCTAACAAACTATTAATAACAAAAGGCATCTAAAGTAGCTTCTGCTTTAATGATAATACTTTAGCTTTCTAATAATCTCTGATCCTGTGCAGTCACAACTAAATGATATAGGTGTCTACCACTGCTGGTTGGAACTCAGTCTTCTTCCAACCTTGTATGAGCTCTTGGATTTGTTCAGCCTAAATCTCTCTTGCCATTCTTTGCCTATACTTATGTAGTTTTATTCTATGAATAAAATTCTATGAATGTGTAGCTCAGTGTTTTGTCAGAGTCTCAAAGGGAATCAGATTTCTCAGCTTTTCTGAATGGCTCTCTTGTTTGACATTCCACTCTGCAAATTCCAACTTCCTTACTCTGAAAAAGCTGTTCTTGGTTGCCTCAAACTTGGTTGCTTTGCTTGTCTCCCCCCTTTTAGCTCTACTATCTGTGTCTCCAGACATAAATCTGGTTGATTATAAGACTGACATAAAATATTTACCTTAAATTAGGTATCATAGATCTATACTACATGTTTTCTGCTGTCTAGTAAGTGTTATTTAATGTATGTCTTCAATTTTATAACTGTTTATGATGAGAAGTTAGGTATGATTCCAATTACTCAATTATGGTCAAAGTGACAGTTGTATACATATTTTAGTTGTGATAAAATTAATAAATGCACATTGTGGACATTTTAGATAATTCAGAAAAGCCAAGAAGCAAAAAAAAATAGAGTCATTCATCATTGGCTCTCTAACTTATAGATAAATTGATATGTTCACACCAATTACACAATCATGTATTCCCCTTTCTCTAAAAATGTTATTGTGATTTTCAAATGTGAAATAAGAATTTTCCAATGATGAAAAACTTATGATTAATATTATCCTATAATTCAGCTAATCTGTATGTTATTCACTAATTTATTATTGACTATTGAATTCTAATGGTTTCTTCCAAATTCCTCTACCCTGATTACTCAATTACATCTGCTGTGAAGGGACTTTAAGATATATTAAAGGTAACTAGTCATTAACTTTATAATGGAAAAATTACCCTAGCTTGCCCAGGTAGCCCAGGCTAGTCACAGGAGCTGATAAAAGCGTAAGAGAAGGCATAACAGACAGTGAGAATGATTTAACAGAAAGGGAGAAATCTGAAGCATGAGAGAGATTCCCTATCTTTGTTAAAGGAAATAAGGACACATAGAAAAGAAGACGAGGAATGTGGTCATCATTAAGAAACAAAGACCAACCCTTGGTTGACAGATGGAAGATGAATGGTTTCCTCATTACCACAAGTGAAAGAAACTGAATTCCAAAAACTGAATGAGCTTGGGGTCAGATTCATCCTTAGAGCCTCTAGAAAAGGACCATAGCCTTAATGGGAGGCTTAAGCAAAAGCAAAAAGAACTTGTTTATTAGACATCAGTAATTGAAGAGATACTAATCAGAAGTTAAGTGATATATATATTAGAGCCTTACATGTTTTGTCTACTTTAATTCACAGAGAAGCCAACGCTCATATTTTAGGTAGTAGAGTAAGAAAAATAAGCATAACAGATTTTGACTCTTATTTTCTTTTTCTCATGTTTTCACACACATTCAATTTATTACAAATATAAGCCAATAATAGACAATTTTAGATGAAAAAGAAGTGGAAACAGTGCTTAACTATGTGAACAAAAGATTAAAATGGAAGAGCAAATGAAAAAGCAGATGAACAGAATTAACTATGTGGGTGATTTATCTGTGTGGTACAAGTTTTGTTGCTTTTTAAAAATTGCTTACAATTTAAGTACATCTTTACATAAAACCATTTTTAAGATCTTCTGCTCCACTTCATTTTATTGCTAGAGAAATTGGAAGAAAATAAGCTCTGATGGTTTACTGAAAAACTTAGCCACAGTAACATAATCTGAATAAAACGTAGGACAATTTATTTCTCTAAAAATAATGAACTATCCCTAATTTTAACAAAAATATAAGTTATATTTCCATACATTATGTTTTATTGAAGTGAATTGTATCTATATGCAATGTTTGACCTAAATTAATGTGTTACTTTAAATTATATATAAAATTATAAATATTAATACAAAATAATATTTTTAAATAATGTATTAATAACAATAAAGCCATTAATTTCTGAACATGCTATATGATTCTCTCTTTTGCCTGCTAACTGAACATAGTACTTAAGTGTTGTAATAGAATATATTATGAAGATGATTATAATAGTCAGACATAGTGCAACTAGTATGGAAACCAGGCATAGATAGATATGGCAATAATCATAACAAGTCAAGACCACTTAACTTAAAACGAAAATCTAAATCTTTACATTTACTCAGGTCTGAATTTATATAGTTAAGTAACATATCCAGAGAAAATTTCCCTTGAGGTTATTTTTAACTTTGATTTTCCCCATCTTGTGTTAAGAGGTATCTACTTCAAGACTTCTTCAGAAACCAATATTCACACCATTGTCAGGATTTGTAATTGAAGTGACCCAAACTAAACTGTGGTAACTGCACTGCAGTTGACAGTGTCAATGTGATTAGAGCTGACAAGGCTAATGTACAATTTGTGTCTGCTGATAGAAATTCCTATATGTTGCCAATGAAGCATAACCTTCTGCTTAAGCATAGTTCTTAGGGAAATCGGCAGACAAATGAAAAGTAAAATGAGAAAAGAATAGCAGAGAAAGAAAAAAAAATGAGAATGGGAAATTTTTGCAAATCATTTATGGGCTTCAAAGTATGATTGTTGCCATAAGTCCATATAGGCTACATTAGTGAAATATGGATTACAAATAAGTGAAGATATTAGTATTAGTAAACTTACAGGATTTCAATATTCCTGATGCAGAAGCATAGCTTCAAGTAATCATACACTTTTTTTAAAAAAAAACTAAAGCCCTTTAAAATGTGCCTTTAACTGCTTAAAGAACAGCATTGAACACTAGGTTCTAGATGAACTTTTGGTGTTAATACTAGGTTTGACAATATGAGATAATTTATCCAAGCAACTCAAGTTTTATATCAAAATGTTTACGTCATCAGTGTGTTATAATTCAACAAAGTTGTATTATGTTATATTCAGTGTGCTTATCTAATAAGGACAGAGGGGGGGATGGGCACAAGAGGGATCTTACATACTTATAATAAAACTGTGTTTCAATTTTGTCTTAATTCACAAATGTCCTGGGAAAAATCTTTATAGGCTTTGTCTTATTCTTTTCCTTCAGTACAACTCTGAAAAATTTCCCAAAATACTACTAAACTTGTATCTTTCTCAAATATACTCTTACTTCAGAGGAGGGAGGCAAGGTGGCTGACTAGATGCAGCCAGAAAAAGCTTCTCCCACCAAGGGAGACCAGACCACACTGAACAAATATTTAAAAAGAAGGCATTGAGAGTGGATAGAGAAAGGACTCAGATCCCTGGCTGAAAGGGGAGGAAGCTGAGAACTCTGTATAGGGTTGCCAAGCACCAGGACTTGTTCCTGGCCTCAGGTGACTCCTGAGAAAGGGGTGAGTGAAATAGATGTGGAATAGCCCACTATCTCAATGGACTTCTGGAATCCTAGTTATGGGAGACCTCATAATCCCCATGGACACTTGACCTGTTGGGGGAACTGCACAAAGAATTGGCAGAGACAGAAATTCAACCTACATGGAGGCCAGAGGCTTTGGCATAGAAAGAGCTGCAGTGGAGAATGGCCATGGCTACCCATCTCCCAAGGCTTGGCACGCTCCTCTAAGTAGCTTTAGTCTTTGTCAGTTGCTAGACCTGAATCAAGCAAGGATATCTTGCCCATGGGACTATGCCAGTATGTTCTGAGCACCATCCAATTTGCTGCCTTATTCCAGGGTCCATATCTACCTTCACTTGCTTACAGTGTGGCCTCAGCAGCCAAACCAAGTCAAGGCACTTGTCAGCAGCAATTATCATACTCTTTCACTATCTGACACTGCCCAACAGTCAGAGAGCTTCTGTGGGTGAGTTCCTGTCAGTAAACACCCACTTGCAGCCTTCCCCCACTGGCACTCACTTGCCCACAGCCTCTGCTGTTTCACCATCATGCACTCACCGACAGCCTCCCTTCAGTGCTTTTCCAACACACACTTGGAACCTACTGCTGGCATTCATGCAAGACCCCCGCTACCACTGCCTACCCCCAAAATGCTTTTCCCAGCAACTCTCAATAAAGAGTTGTTTGCCAGTAGACTGGGAATACCTTGGTCCCTCTAGAGTACCAGATTCTTAACCTTTAGTGACCAGAGCAGCAAAAACCCATGGGCCTGGTTCCAGCCCCTATGGTTAGAGCACCAGGCACAGGAGTGCTGAGCTGAGCCATGTGCCACTGAGGTTCAACAACAAAGTCAATTAACTAAAACCAACCTATGTAACAGTTAGATTCTCAAAGGAATCAAATATTATATAAACAAAAGCACCACCCAAAGGAGAGCAACTTCAAAGATTAGAGCGATGCAGCCCATACATATGAAGAAAAAACAGTCCAAGAACTCTGGTAACACTAAAATCCAGAGGGCCTTCTTCCTGCTAAAAGACCACATTCACATTATCTCCCCAGCAATAATTCCTAACCAAACAGAAATAGTTGAAATGATAGACATAAAATTCAGAATCTGGATGGTAACAAAGATCGTTGAGGTTCAGGCGAAAAGGAGAAAACCAAACCAAGGAATTCAATAAAATAAAAAACAAGCAGAAAGATAAAATATCCTTTTTAAGAAAGAACCAAACTAACCTTCTAAAATTGAAAAACTCACTACAAAAATTTTATAATATAATTAGAAGTATTAACAGCAAAATAGACTAACCTGATGAAAGAATCTCAGAGCTCAAAGGCCAGTTCTTCAAATCAACTCAATTAAACAACAATAAAGAAAATAAAAAATTTAATGAATAAACCTCTGAGAAATATGAGATTATGTAAAGAGTCTACACCTATGATTTATCAGCATCCCAGATGGAGCAAGAGAAAGCAAGCAACCTAGAATACACATTTGAGGACATTGCTCATGAAAATTTTCCCAATCTTGCTAGAAAGGTCAGCATGCAAATTCAGGCAATCCTGGGAACTCCAGTGAGATACTACATATGATGACCTTCCTCATGACACATAGTCATCAGATTTTCCAAGGTCAATCTGAAATAAAAAATATTAAGGGAAGCTAGAGAAAAGGTCACATACAAAGGGAAACCCATTAGGCTAATAGCAGAATCTTCAGAGGAAACCTTACAAGCCTAAAGTGACTGGGGGACTCTTTTCAGCATTATTAAAGAAAATACATTCCAAACATTTCTTTTTTCTTTTTCCTTCTTTCTTTCTTTTTCTTTTTTTTTTTTTTGAGACAGGGTCTTGCTCTGTCACCCTATTTGGAGCATAGTGGTGCTATCATAGCTCACAGCAGCCATGAAGTCTGGATCTTAAGTAGTCCTCCCACCTCAGCCTCTTGAGTAACTGGGACCACAGGCTAATGCTACCATGTCCATCTAATTTTTTAATTTTTTTGATAGAGACAGAAACTCATTATGTTATCCAGGCTGTCCTCAAACTCCTGAGTTCAGGTGATCCTCCTGCCTTGGCCTACCAAAAGCTAGAATTACAAGTTGAGCTACTGTGCATTGCCCTACCCAATAATTTTATATTCAGCCAAAATAAGCTTCCTAGGTGAAGAAGAAATAAAATCCTATTCAAACAAGAAAATGCTAAGGGAATTCATTACCAGCAGGCATGGCTTCCAAGAGATCCCTAAGGGAGTGCTAAACATGGAAATGAAAGACCATTACCTGCTACCACAAAAACCCTCTTAAGTATATACAAAAGTAATACTATAAAGCATCTATACAATCAAGTCTACATTAAAAAAAAAAAGCAGCTAACAACTTGATGGTAGGATCAAATCCTGAAATATCAATATTGACCTTGAATGTAAATGGGCTAATAACCCCATTTATAAGGAACAGAGTGACAAGCTGAATAAAGAAGCAAGACCCCAACTGTATGTTGTCCTTGAGAGATCCATCTCACATGCAATGGCACATATAGGATCAAAGTAAAGGATAGAGAAAAATCTATCAAGCAAATGGAAAACAAAATAGAACAGTGGTTGCTAGTCTTATTTCAGACAAAGCAGACTTTAAAGCAAAAATGATAAAAAACGACAAAGAAAGTCATGGCATAATGATAGGGGCTTCAATTCAACAAGAAGATTTAACCATCCTAAATATGTATACCCTCAACGCTGTTGCACCCAGATTCATAAACATGTTCTTAGAGACCTATAGAGACTTAGATATCCACAAAATAATTGTGGGCAACTTCAAAACTCAACTGACAGTATTACACAGATCAACAGGGCACAAAACTAACAAAGACATTTGTGACCTAAACTCTACAAATGAATGTATGGACCTACGTGACATCCACAAAACACTCTACCAAACAACAGCAACATACACATTCTTCTTATCTGTACATGGCACATACTCTATGATTGACCACAAGTTCAGCCATAAAATAATTCTCAACAAATTCAAAAATAACCAAGATGATACCAACCACACTCCTGGACTACAACACTATAAAATAGATCTCAATACAATAATATCACATAAAACCATACAATTACATGGAAATTAAACATTCTAATCCTGAATGACTTTTGAGCAAAGAGTAAAATTAAGGCAGAAATAAAGAAATTCTTTGAAAGTAATGAAAACAAAGATCCAACATACCAGAATCTATAGCATACAGCTAAAGAAATACTCAGAATCTCTGGAAAACAGCTACAGCAGTACTTAGAGGAAAGTTTACAGCCCACTAAATGTTGACATCAAAACATCGGGAAGAACTTAATTTAACAAGCTAACAGCACACCTAAAGAAACTAGTTAAACAAGATTAACCAACCTTGAAGCTACCAAAAGAAAAGAAATAACCAAAATCAGAGTGGAACTGAATGGAATTGAGATCCAAAAATACATTAAAAAGATTTTTTTTTAAAAAAGGTTCTTGTTTTTTTAAAAGAATAAATAAGATTAATAGATCACTAACTAGACTAATAAAAAGAAGTCTTAAACACAATTAGAAATAACAAAAGACATTTCTATCAAGCTCAGAGAAATACAAAAAAACCTTAGTGACAATTACAAACACTTCCATGCATATAAATCAGAAAGCCTAGAAGAAATAAATAAATTTCTGGAAACTTACAGCTTCCCAATATTGAACCAGGAAGACACTGAATACCTAAACAAATCAATAGCAAGTTCAGAAATTAAGTCAGTAATAAAAAATCCTATCACCCAGAAAAAGCACTGGACCAGGTGAATTCACAGCTGAAATCTACCAGACATATAAAGGAGAGCTGGTACAAATCCTAACAGAAATATTTGAAAATTATCAGAGGGTAGGACCCAACACCATTCTGATTCAAAACCTGGCAGAGACACAATGAAAAAAAAAATAAAACTTTATGCTAATATCCCTGATAAACATAAGCACAAAAATTCCCAACAAAATACTATCTAGTCAAATCTAAAAGTTAATTCACCACAGTCAAGTAGAATTTATTCCTAGTAAAAGTGCTTCAATATATGCAAATTAATAAATTTAATTCATCACATAAACAAAATTAAAGACAAAAACCACATGATTTATCTCAATAAATGTAGAACACATTCTTGAAAAACTTCAACATCCCTTCTTGTTAAAAATCTTTAACAAACTAAAGATTGTGGGAACATACCTCAAAATAATAAGAGCCATCTATGACAGACTCATAGCCAGCATCATACTGAACACGCAAAAGCTGGACATACTACCATTAGCTGCTAGAAAAAAGACAAAGATGCTCATTCTTGCCACCCGTATTCAACATGGTCCTGGAAGTCCAAGCCAGAGCAATCAGACAAGAGAATGAAATAAAAGGTGGCCAAATAGCAAGAGAAGAAGTTGAATTATTTCTCTTTGCAGATGATATTATTTTATACCTGACAAACCTCATAGTCTCTGCTCAAAGGCACCTCGAATTCACCAATTACTTTAGTAAAGTTTTAGGATACAAAATCAACATACAAAAAAATTAGTAATGTTTTTATACACCAATAACAGTCTAGCTGAGAGCCAAATAAATACACAATTCCATTCACAATAGCCAGAAAAAGAATGAGATATCTAGCAATACATCGAATCAGGAAGGTAAAAGATCTCTACAATGAGAATTACAAAACAGTGCTGAAAGAAATGCAGTGATACAAACAAATAGAAAAAATGGATAGCATTAGGAGAAATACATAATGTAGATGACAAGGTGATGGATGCAGCAAACCACCACCATGGCATGTATATACCTATGTAGCAAACCTGTATGATCTGCACATGTACCCCAGAACTTAAAGTATAATAAATAAATTTTTTAAAAAGGAAAAATATTCCATGTTCATGGAGAGAATCAATATTGTTAAAATGACAGTCCTAAGGGATTCAATGCTATTCCAATCAAACTACTAATGTCAGTGTGCATAGAATTAGAAAAAAGACTATTCTAAAATTTATATGGAAACAAAAAAGGGTTCAAATAGCCAAGGCAATCCTAATCAAAAATAGCAAAACTGGAGGCATCACACTATCCAAATTCAAACTATACAAGAAGCTTACAACAACCAAACCAGAACTGCATGGTATTGGTAGAAAACCAGGCTCATAGACCAATGGATCAAGTTAGGGAACTGAGAAATAAAGCTGCAAATCTACAGCCATCATACCTTTGACAAGGCTGAGAATCACAAGCGCTGGAGAAAGGACTTCCTATCTAAGATGTTGCTGGGATAACCGGCTTGCCATATGCAGAAGATTGAAGCTGGACCTCTTCTTTCACTATGTACAAAACTCAGTTCAGGATGGATTAAAGAAGACTTAAACATAAAAAAATTATAAAACCTGGGAAATATCATTCTGGGCATAGCCCCTAGCAAAGGTTTCATGATGAGGATGCTAAAAACAATTACAACAGAAACAAAATTTAGCAAGTGGGACCTAATTCTGCACAGTAAAAGAACCTACTAATAGAGTAGCAGAGTTTGCGACCATTTTCTCCCATTGTGTGGGTTGACTAAACAGCCAGCAGTGGCCTAGTCTTCAGAATCTATAAGGAACTTAAACAAATCAGCAGAAAAAAAAAAAGCAAACCCCAATCCCATTAAAAAATGGGCAAAGGACATGAACAGATACTTCTCAAAAATGAAACACACACAGAACAACAAGCACATGAAAAAATGTTCAATATCACTATTAGAGAAAGGCAAATCAAAACCACAGTGAGATACCATTTCAAATCAGTCAAAAACCTATTATTAGAAAGCAAAAAAACAACAGGTGTTGGTGAGGTCCAGAGAAAAGGGAAAGCTTATACATTGCTGGTGGGAAGGTAAACTAGTTCAGCCACTGTGTAAAGCAGTTTGGATATTTCTCAAAGAATTTAAAACAGAATGACCATTTGACCCAGCAATCCTATTACTAGGTATATACCTAAAGGAATAAAAATCATATTACCATAAAGACACATGCATGGGTGTGTTCATCTCAGTTTTTTTTTTTTTTTTTTACAATAGCAAGCACATGAAATCAACTTAAAATTTCATTAATGGTGGACTGGATAAAGAAAATGTGGCACAAACACATCACTGAATACTACAGAGTTATAAAAAAGAAGGAAGTCGTATCCTCTGCAGCAATCTAGATGAAGCTGAAGGTGATTATGCTAAGTGAAATAACACATGAATAAAAAACCAAATAACACAGAGTCTCATTTATAAGTGGAAATTAAACATTGAATATACATGGAAATAAAGAGAAGAGTAGACACTAAAATTTGCTTGGAGCGTGGGTGGAGAATGAGGATAAAATAAAACTATCTGGTATTAAGCTCACTACCTGGGTGACAAAATCATTTGTACATCAAACCCTGGTGGCACACCATTATCCCCTGTAACAAATCTGTGCACATACCCTCTGAATCTAAAATAAAAGTTAGGAGAAATAAACATACAAATAAAACTGTTTGATATATTGGGTCCTATTAGATCCTTGCCTTGAAAAAATTAATAATATTTAATTTTTATTTCAATATTCCAAGAAATTGGGAACATAGAACAACAATAAAATAACCCTTATAACATTGCATATTGATCAGGGATATACTTTACAAAACATAATAGCTGCAGATTTTAATGTTATCAATAATCAGAATTCCAGATATTTGCAGCACTAGTCTTACCAAGAGAATGACCAAATAATGAATTGAGCCCATTATCTAGTCTCTTAACTAAAAAGTTTCCATTTTCTTCCACTGTTTTCAGCACATTTTTGGCCAATCTATAATAAAAATTAATGAAATTTGACATTAGAAAGATCTAAATTTGTATTCAGTTTCCACCATTCATTGACTCCATGAACTTGATCAAGTTACTCAAAAAAAAATGCTTAATTAAAACAGTTATGGGGAAGATTAAAATGTGAAGAAGGATATGGTATGTGTAAGTCTGTGATTATTTCCTGTCTCTTTTTCATTCTTCACTTGGAAAAAGAGACTGGTCTGATAGAAAAGATGTACTCTGTTAAATTATGTGGGCCTTAACACAGTGTTTAGAATAATATGTGTGGCATGTCTTCCACCTTATTTTTGAAAAGTCATAGTCGAGTCTCAGTCCATTTTCATACTGCCATAAAATACTGCCTGAGACTGGATAATTAGTGAAGAAAAGAAGTTTAATTGATTCACAGTTCAGCACAGCTGGGGAAGCATCAGGAAACTTACAATCCCCGCAGAAAGTGAAGGTGAAGCAAGGCACCTTCTTCACAAGGAGGCAGGAAGGAGAAGTGCAGAGTGAAGGGGAAAAGAGCCCCTTATAAAAACCATCAGGTCTCATGAGAACTCACTCACTATCACGAAGGAACAGCATAGGGGAAACTACCCCCATGATTCAGTTATCTCCACTGTTCTCTCCCTTGACACGTGGGATTATGGGGATTACAATTCAAGATGATATTTGGGTGGGAAAACAAAGCCTAAACATATAGAGTATGGAGATATGATATAGGATAATTGAATCTTCTGCTTTGAGAAATCTTAATAGGTAGTAAAAGTATTCACTCAATAAACAAATGACGTTTTTCATTGTCCTACTCATTACTGAAAGACTCAGGTTGTAAGTATTCATCTGGGGAATGTGTTATACATGAAGATTCTTGGCCCTACCCAAACCTTTTTATTTTGTATGGGAAAAGCAAGTGATTGGAAACAGCTTGTTGATCATACTGTAATATTCTAAAACTCTAAAGCAGGTGGCTCATGGAGAAAAGGAAAATAAAATCTGATGTCTGTGTGTATACATATGTAATAGATATATACATATATTATATTTAGCATATGTATATTATATAATACATATATATACCCACATATATGTGTATACTTTATATCATATATATATATATATGGCTTTTTTAATAAAAAGAAAACTTATACCGCTTAGATATTCTGATTCTCTTTTTCATTCTAGGTACAGTACTCAAATGGTGAGAATTTAGTTTGGAGCAAAGTTTCCCAAATTCTGGCATTCAAGCTAATCATTTGAGGAAGCTTGTAAAATATTGTGATGCAGCTCCCAAACTGCTGAGTAACAACCACAAGAGATCAGGCTAACATATGAATATTTATAAAGCTATTCACATAACTATGAAGCAAGTTATGTTGCTTGAGAACTACTGGTCTAGATTACAGAATGACTTTGCCAAAAACCAAATCTGTAACCCATTTCTATCAGAATTTTTGAAAAACTGATAAAGTAACTTCAGGGACAAATCTTCATGTGAATGACAAAAATATTCAGAAATCTATTAATTCATATTCTCATGTACATTTAGAAATGTTCTTGGTGTAGTTCATGGTTAACAGAGTTGTTAGCATATTAAATTCAGAAAAGGAATTGCAGCCCCCTACAGGGCGATATAGATATTCATTGACTATCCTTCCCTAAAGGAAAAATTTAGAAACCTCTTCAGGAGGGTCTGATATGACTCCTTGAAGTATATTTGCTGATACCAGACATTAAAAATAGCTTAATTAAATGTGTTTGAAAAGATTTGAATGCAAAATGTAACATTCAAATCTACTCTTTGTCAGCTATTTATCATGAAAAGAGAGCCTGAAATAAAATGTATGGTCAAGAACTTTAACAGATGTAATTTTCACTCTAAGAAATTTAAAGATATTGCTACTCTTGTTTTTGAGAATAAAACAATGTTGGAAATAAACGATAAAGTGTATTCTTTAATAAATTGTGAATTATATAACCACCTCATTGGTGACTAGTGGGGAAAGACTACTATACCTTTTTAATCAATATCTTAGTAATATGTAACCCAAATGCATTACCAATTGGCAGTACTTTTGCTGTTACAGTAAAATGTATTTCATTTTTAAGTAATTATTGTATACCCTTTTCTTCATGTAAAACAAATACATAATTAGGCAAAAGACACTACATTTTGTTCATATGGCTTGAGGACAGAAAATAGAAACAGATTCCTACCAGTTTACTCCTCTCTGCTAGAGGGCTGGAGAATACTTTAAAATTTATCAAACTTACATTAAAAGACTCTGTTAAGTGCACATATACTACATTCTTGATATTCAGTGAAATTTTTATTATTTATTCATTTTATTATATTTAGGAGGTATAAGAGCAGCTTTCTTACATGCATATGTTGCATACTGGTGAAGTCTGGGCTTTTAGTATACCCATCATTGAAATAGTGTACACTGTATCTAATAAGTAATTTTTCAACCCTCACTTTGCCTCACCCTCCTGTATTTTGTAGTCTCCAATGTTTATCATTTTGTAATCGCTAATGTCTATTATTCCCCTGTAGAGGTCTAGATGTCCATCTGTCCCCATTGCTTAGCTCCCACTTTATAAATGAGAATATGTGGTATTTGACTTTTTGTTGTGAGTTATTTCAGCTAGGATCATGGCCTCCAGTTACATTCATGTTGTTACAAAAGACATGATTTCATTCTTTTTTGTGGCTGAGTAGTATCCAATAATAGATATACCAAGTTTCTTTACACAATTTTCTGTTCATGGATACTTAAGTTGATTTTGTCTCTTGTTATTGTGGTATTCAGGGAAATAAAAAACAACTATTTTTGTATTGAGTAAAGACTGAGGAATTCTATGATATATGTGTGTATTCATGTGCTCATGTGTGTATAATATGTGATATTTGTGTATGTAGTTTTTTGTGGAACATCTGAGGCTGTATTGTAGGATTCTTTTGTTAACTTAGTAAATATGAACACTTATGTTTCAGTACAGCTTAATTCATGTCAACTCAATATCCTATATCTAGTACTCTAAGTTTAAAATAAAAATAATAAATAACACTGTGTCTCACTGAGAATTATCTAGAAAACCAAGATAATCTTTCTTGTAAGATCTGAAAATGAAGCTATGTGAGCAAATCTTAACTAGAATATAGAAAGTTTTGATGAATTTGACTGTGACCCAGCTAACTGTACAATCTCCATATAGAAATAAAGATAAAAATTATTTCATACAGTTTTTGAGCTATTAAAAATGTTATTGATAGTTTAAAGGAGAATAATTTATGAAGTTACAAAATAATTAATGTGTGGTATGAAGATGTGCACTGGATACATGTGATTATTGGTGGAAATACAATTTAGAAAGAGGTCAGAAGTCTGTAAAAATAAAAGTGTTTCCTTACAACCACAGGTGCCAAAGTTACCGGCACAGCATTTGAAGCAACCAATTTATGAGCAAGGATTAGTTCAAGAATTTTAAGAAGCAGTTTCATTTGCATAATGTGAAGTTAATAGGAAAGGAGGCAACAGTTGAATACATAACTGAGAAAGTATTCCCTACCAAGGCAGAAGACATAAAGAGACGAGCCATAGGCACAATACATTTCAGTTAGAATTAAAACGTTCAGTAATGGGAAACGTGTTTCTAAATATACATTCATGCTGTTTGTAGCACACACATATAAGACAGAATCAATCACAATCATTTACTGTTACCATTTTAGCTTTGCCAATTTAGCTTGTTTATAATTAACATTACTATAATGATATATAAATTATAGAATATACTTAATTTCAGTAGGAAAACATTAATTTAATATCAAAATAAATTAATTAAACTTAAATTAACAGTAATATTTAGGATGTTACTCTTTTAAGAATTAAAATGTTCACTAAAAATATAATTTGTATGAGAGTGCTTTACAGATTTTATACAATTTATATATTTATTTTCTACATTTTATGTAATTTTACAAATTTGGAGATCTAAAAAAATCTTGTAAATTATTGCTCACAAACATCCAATTTTCAATATATCTCCTTTAAACAAAGTTGATATATAAATATTGCTGGCTGCCTATTTTTTTTAAATATAAAAGTTGCAGTTTCCTACATTAAACAGTGTACCATTTTATTTGACAGTTTATATATAGACAAGTGTGACTTCCAGAGAAATACAAAAAGTTTTCTGTTTCCTAATTACGTTATGTATGAAGACTTTCTTCTAGCTTTTTCCTCTGAGGAACTTAGTTTAAAATTGTTAATGTTTTAATGATTATTTGAGTATGTAAAGTTAAATATTTGTATGTGAAACATAGGAGACTACATACCTGTCCTTATTCGAAGGAGAGTATTCCAATCTCTATCTAAACCATACTACCCATGCAGTAGTTTTAGCCACTGCCATTTTATGGCTTCCTTCTTACAAGGTAAACCTGCCTCTATTATTCTTCTAGCAGGGGAGAATGAGAGACTATAATTTTCTAATGACTTATTTTCTATGTTTGCCTAAAAATGATACATTTCTTCCACACACATTTTAATGACCAGAAACATGCACATGGCCCCACCTAATTAACAGAAATCTTAGAAATTTAGTATTTTTTGTACAAGGAAATCAATACCAGAGATACAGGTGAATACTAGTAATCTCTATTTCCAAAACTTATTTCAAATCTACAGTGTTCTTGTTTACCATATAAAAATCTGTCAAATGCCAGGACAATTACATAAAAAATTAGATAAAATAATAATTGGTAAGACCATTTAGATTATTCACCACAATGATTCTAACAGTTTGCAGTAGAGAAAAGAAGTAAAATATTCTATTTCTTAAAATTTTATCCTATTTTTAAGAGAGGATAATGACTGACCACTAAACATGAAATTTCCCCAGACAAACTCCAAATATATAAAGTCAGCTGTAACTCATTTCTAAAGTATAATAGATAAAAATTTATAAAAACTCCAATTTACATAAACATTTACAACCAATAAAGCCTACTTTGTGAACCTTTCGTAAATGGAGAAGCAGAAAAAATATCCACGACACAGAGGACTTGGCAACAGTCTTAACAATAGGAAAACACAGAAAACAGCATCCTTGAAGGAGAAAGTATCACTCTGAGTAACAGAAAAATTGAAACATGTTAAGTATCTGTGCATCAAAAAAAAAATGTCTCTTGAGGAATTAAAAAGAAAAGACTAGGACATATGTAGGTAAAGAAGTGAAAAAGTATCACTTTGCAATGGATGATAGAGTCCACTTGAAGCGGAGGCATTATTTAGGAGCTGGGGAGCAAAGAGAGAGAAAAAAACAGTGAAAAATATAGACCCTTCAAAACAAATAAACAAAAATCACATCAGAAGCAACTTTACCTCTCTAATACTCAAAACACACACAGGAGAAAGGCAACACTTAGTAAAGAAACTTTCCTTAATTGTACCAACAGAATATGGTAATCTTGAATAACAATCTTAGTAAGTCATTGAAACCACTCAGCCTCATCAGCATGTAATTAACTATAATTACTGTTTCAGAAAAATAAAAGGTACTTAAACACAAAAATTCACAGAGCATCCACTTTAAATTTACTAGAAGAAAGCAGAAAGTGTCAAAACTTTTTAGCAGATGAAAACACATACCAACAACAATTATGAAGCAGAGGAAAATTATAATACAGCTCTCAAACATAAATTAAATAACATTAAATAAGCAATGGGAAAAATGAAAGAATGTTATGAATCAGAAAGTCAACATCTTAGAATTTAAATGGACCAGAAATAAGCCCCAAAGCAGGAAATGTGAATTGATCTAAAAAATAACATGCCTAGTAAAAGAAGCCAGCCACAAAAGATAACATATCTTATGTTTCCATTTATTTTAAATATCCAGAATAGACAAATCTATAGAGACAGAAAGTAGATCAGCAGGTGCCAGGACCTAGAGAGGTGCATGGGAAGTGTGTGCTAATAGGCACAGGTTTCATTCTGGGTGATAAAAATATGTTTAAAATTTAGTTTATAGTGATAGTTGTAGAATTCTGTGAATATCCTAAAAATCATTTAATCATACCCTTTAAATTGTTGAATTATGTAGTACATAGATTATTTCTCAATAAAACTGTAAAACAGATTCACACACACATGAAAATTTGAAACCAAGTTGCCTGACCTGAGGCATGAAATTAAGAGAAAAGACAAAAATATCTATAAACAAAGACTGAATCTAAAAATTCTCAAGGGGTAATTATTTAACTTAATAAAAAGGAAATGAGGAAAGGAATAAACCAAAGAACACACCAACAAAATAAAAGATAAAAATAATGAACACTTTTAAAACAGGTATAATGTGATACTGAGAAAAATGTATGTTTTGTGGATTTGGGGAGGAGAGTTCTGTAAATATTTGTTAAGTCTAGTTGTTCCAGGTCTGAGTTCAAGTCCTGGATATCCTTGTTAATTTTCTATCTC
>CAUYQU010021600.1:0-13627 GCA_963574635.1 Cheracebus regulus
CATTTTCTTTATCCAATCTATCATTGATGGGCATTTGGGTTGGTTCCAAGTCTTTGCTACTATGAACAGTGCCACAATAAACATACATGGGAGCACAGGAATCTTTAATCCCCAAAAGTTTACAATAATACTATCTAGGAAATAAAAAAAAATAACTTTACTAGTTCTTGAGGTTGTATCATGATATTCTAAGGTAATAAATATATCAGAATCCTAAAGAAAAAGTTTACTTGATTTTCCTAAAAGGCTTTTTTGGGGGTAGTCAACTTGATATAGCACACTCACACAGATATGGTTTTTACATTGTCTCTATTTTTATGCTTTATAGCCTTAAACAAGTTATTTAACTTCTTTGACTTTTTTTTTGTATTCTGAACTACAAAACAGGACTAATAGTTTATCTATATCATAAAGTTGTTTAAGTCCTAAATGAAATAGCATATGAAAAGAACCTAGTATGTTTAAGATGTTGTGTGGTGGGCTGGGCATGTCTACTCATGCCTCTAATCCGAGTACTTTGGGTGGCTAACGTGGGAGGATCAATTGCTTGAGCTTAGGACTTGGAGACAAGCCTAATCATGAGACCCTGTCTCTACATGAAATTAAAAAATTAGCTTAGCGTGGTGGCACATGCTTGTAGTCTAAGCTACTTGGGAGGCTTATGTGGGAGCATCTCTTGAGCCCAGGAAGTTGAGCCTGCAGAGGCTGTGAGATAGAGTCACTGCAGGCCAGCCTAGGCAGCAGAGTGAGATCCTGTCTCAAAAAAAAGGGATTTATTCAATGGTGTCAATTTCTTTCCTTTAAGTTTTATTTTTGAGGGGTAATGGGTAGAGAAGTCACAGTGAAATTTCATGTTCATGAACAATATCTGTGAAATAATATTTGTTTATGCAAAATTATTTATTGACAAATAAAAATAGTATGCATATTTATGGGGTACAATGTGACATTTAAATAAATGGAATGATTAATTCACTATGTGAAAAGAGTAAAAGCAAGCTAATTAACATATCTTTCACCTCATAGAGTTGACATTTTTGTGGTGAGAACAGTTGAAATTTACTCTCCTAGAAATTTTAAAATATACAATGCATCGTTATTTACTATAGTCACTATTCTGTGCAATAAATATCAAAAACACATTTCTTTTTTCTGTCTAGCAAACTTTGTATTTTTTGACCAATAGCTCCCTATTCTCTTCTCCCACCCTCTGGTAGCCACCCTTATACTCTCTATTTCTATGAGTTCAACCGTGTTAGATCACAAATGAGATCATGCAGTATTGGTCTTACTGCATGAAATAAGTCTTGCCTAGCTTATTTCACTTACCCAATGTCCTCCAGTTTTGTCTTTGCAAAACATTCTTTTTTTGTTGTTGTGGTGGGATATTTCATATCTATGTCTATATCAATATTTACTTCTATTAATATGCCTTCCTCTTCATCTATTTATATCTCCATTTTAACTTCGTGTATTTATTAATCATCTATACTTATATATCAGAACTTTTTTCTGATATCTGCCTCTCATCATCTATCTATTTGTTTTTTTACTTACTTTTCTGTCAGTAGTAAGGAGATAATATTTACTCGTGTTTACAATCCAAATGTGCAAAAAATCAAAACTTTGCCTCTGTAATATATCTAATTGTTTTCTTTCACCTCCAACCCACAGGGTATTAAGTTGGGAGGGAAACTTTAAACCTACCAATTAAAAGGCTACCCACTTCTCCTGATTTAAATAGTGTCCCTTGGATGACTTGGTCTCCCTTGGGCAAACATTTGTTTCTTCACATTTTCTTCAACATTCTGCTTCCATCCAAGATGACATCTAATACAAAGGGGGCCTATATGAGTTGGGTGGTGAGAAAGGTGACATTCTCTAAATTGTGTTTCTTTTGTAGGTGGCTTGTGTTCTGGTGTTCTCTGGCAATTTTAAACTGGTGGGTGGCACCTGTGACCAAAGCCATTCATGTTTCTCTCACACATTGCAACCTCTGAAATCTCCTACACCCTTCATGTTCCCTCATCAGGGTTCATGGAATCTCTGAATCATTCATATTCCCCGTGCGAGCCATGAAGAGTCAGGAGACTGCATAGGCTTTTTTTCTATTGTTAGATACCTTTTTCTGCCATTTGTGGTACTACTACTTGTATATTGTGATGGACATAACACTTAGCTGGATGGCAGATTTCTCCTAAAGGCCTTGGCCTCTCTAGATATGGCAGAAGTGGACCTCCTGTTTCTTAACCACCCCATATATAATTGGATAGAAACACCACCCATATGAAGCTAAGCCTTGAGAAGCAGAAAAAATGAAAATCCTGGAATCTGCCCTTTTATAGTACTTTGGTCTCTTGTATCTTCCCATATTCCCACTGTGGGAGAGGGAGGAAAAGATCAGCTTTCTATTTCTTCCTTTCTGATCCAGCTTCCCCTATGCCATGTCCTTTACTTTTACCTTAAGGGACTTAAGGCAAAATAGTTAACATTTTTTTAAAAAATACATACACATTAAAAATCATTCCAAAAATATTAGTATAGCTGGATGGATGGAGAGATAGGTGCTCTTAAGGCCATCACTCTTTTTAAAAGGGAAAAATTATAGTAGAGTCTAAAGATTATAACCTGAAAGGGGGTTATAATACAAACTCTCTGTATATCACTTTAGAACATTTAATGACCTAGGAATTGGTTATAAATAAATCCATCACTGCAGGGAAGTTTATCTAAAGGTATTCCTTTAATCCTCTGGAAAAGCAATATGGCCTATAGCTCTTCTCAGTGGATAAGTGTCCTTTTCATTTGTGACATTGCCAGTATTGTAACTGCCAAATGCCTAAAAGTATTGTATCCTTTCAGCCTAAAATATTAAACAAATGCTATTGATTTTTTCACAGATTTCTTGAAAAGACATTCAATTATTTAATTTGATTTATATATTATCAAGTGATGAGACTAAGTTCAGAATGCTCTTTAATTTATGGGACATCTAGGTGTACTCATATAACATACACGTCATCTATTTATTTGCTCTTTCCATAATCACCTTTGGTATGCATACATATTTTTCCCAAGATATGAAAATGTCTTTTTTAATCTTTGTTATTTTTCTCTTTTTTAACTTTTATTTTAAGTTCAGGGGTACAAGTGCAGGTTTGTTACACAGGTAAACTTCTGTCATGGGGGTTTGTTGTATCAATTATTTCATCACCCAGATATTAAGTTTGGTACCCATTAGTTATTTTTCCTGATCCTCTTCCTCCTCCCACCCTTCACCCTCAGAAAGGCCCCAGTGTGTGTCGTTTCCTTTGATGTGCCCATGTGTTCTCATCATTTAGCTCCCACTTACAAGTAAGAACATGTGGTATTTGGTTTCTAACGCTGTATTAGCTTGCTAAGGATAAGAGTATCATTGTCATAGTTACAGATTTATTTTATTTCTTCAATGAAAGATCTGTTGAATATTACTAAGGTCAACTCATTGGGATAGATTTGTGGAGCCAGTTATAAATAAAAAATTCTACCTCCCTTGGCTTGGAATACATAGCTGAATAGGATAGTTATGCATGTAAAAAAATACTTTAATAGATGTCTTTTTGTAAAAACTTTCCTTCATTTTTTAATAGATTAAATTGATAAAATACAGTCACATGTCCTAGAAAAAATACCTTTCTGGAGTACTTAACTCTCATAATCAGAAGCTCAGTATTATACCCTGCAACTTCTTGATGTATCACAATTTTATAGCCCTGTACAAAAACCTTGACTTTGACAATCAAGAAAAGTCTAAATTTAGTTGTGTTTTCTGATTTCAAATGCAGAGATATGTGTAAAATTTCAAAAAATTAAGCTATAATTTAAGTATAATAAAAGTTATAGATTGTAGGTGGTGTTTGAATTTTGGTAATTATCTGCTGCCTTTTTCGCTACATCTGTTTGTGTTGTATTTTAATGGTTACTCTAGAGGTTACAAGATATCTATCTTATCTTACCACATTCTGCCTTCAAAACCCTACAACTTAAGTTCTTGTGTCATATATCTAAATTCTATGACAACAAATCACACGATATTATTTTAACTAGTATTCAATACATTTTAAAGAAATTTAAAAACGTATAAAAATATGCATAGTAATAAAGCACATTTTATTTTAACCAACATACCTTTGTGGTGTTTTTTATTTTAATTTAATTTTTATTTATTTATTTTTCTTGAGATGGAGTCTCGCTCTGTCGCCCGAGGTGGACTGCAATGGCATGACCTTGGCTCAGCAACCCCCGCCTCCCAGGTTCAAGCGATTCTCCTGCTTTAGCCTCCCGAGTAGCTGGGACTACAGGTGCATGCAACTACACCTGGCTAATTTATGCATTTTTAGTAGAGACAAGGTTTTGCCACATTGGTCAGACTGATCTCAAACTCCTGACCTCAGATGATCCACACAGCTCGGCCTCCTGAAGGGCTGGGATGACAGGCATGAGCTAAAACACCGGCCTGATTTTATTTTTTATGATGAAGACTTCAACTTGTCATCATTTCCCTTTATTTATCCTGAAGAATTGTTTTTTTCACATTTCTTTTGTAGGTCAAATCTGAATTGAAGATCAATTCTCTTGTTTTTTTGTTTCTTTGAAATTATCTTTGCTTTATTTCCATTTGTGAAGAATATTTGTATTAGTTACAGCATTCTAGATTAATTTTGTTATTTCAATACTTTATTATGTAATTTCTTTGTCTTCTGGACTTCATTTTTTGATGGACACTAAACCTTTATTCTTTTACAATAATAAGCTTCTTTAAGTATTGGCTCAATTCTATTATTTTTCCCTATATTGTAGAGTCTGATTAAACATATTAGATGATTTGATGTTGTCCCACAGTCTCAGACGTTCTGTTTTATTTTCTCACTTTTATTTGCTCTTTCAAGTTAAATAATTTGCATTGTTTTTCTTTAAGTTTACTGATTGTTTCTCCCACTGTGTGAAGTCTTTTTTCAAGTTCATGAAAATAATTCTTTGTTTCTGGTACTGTGTTTTTTTCACTTTTAGCCTTCTCATATTGAGGGACTGTGTTAAGGGAAAAAACTTCTCTTCCTGGGTCCACGAGGGGCGTGGTTTCAAAGGCAAGAGTTTCCCAGTGCCATGCCTCCATGCACGCCCCCATCCAGGAACCTAGAGTTCTTTGGCTAGTTAGAGGAATCCAGGTGGGCTTCTTTGTTCAAAAAGCCTGCTGAAAGCTCTGGGAGGGGGCTGGGAGGCCTCTGTTGCAGACCTAGCAGCCAATCTGGTATCAGAATCAAATATCAATCACTCCAGAGGAAGTTTGAAAGAGCTCCTCTCATTGGCCGAGAACATGAATTGGGCGAGAACATGAATGGGGTGGGAATAACTTCAGGGTTAAAACCCGGATGCTCCTTACCTACACGGCTTGCTCCCTTGGATCCCCTCCCACGGCAGTGTGAGCGCTCTCTCTCCTTCTCCGTCTCTCGGCTAAACTCTCTGGGTCCACGATATTTATTCAAATGGTAAGCTCACTGCGCCTCTGGGGTCCCTGCCCCATTCCTAGGGTAAGAGAGGTCAAGGATCTGGGTACATTGGATCAGAAAACTGGGAAACTCTTTGGGATGCCCTGCTCTCTCCCCTCCCCCTGGCTACAATATAATTCACTTTAATAGTTCTTTTCTCTTTGCTGAAACGACCATTTATTCACACATGTTTTTCATTCACCTTTAACGTTTATCAGTTTGTTTTAAAGTCTCTGTCAAATGATACCACCTATGGACTTATCGCTGGTTCTCTTTCAATCCACTGTTTCTGCTCTTGACAATAGATAACAGTTTCTTGGATATGTGAGTGTCTTGTAATTTTTATTGTATCTTTAATGCTATGTTTAAAAGAATAGTAGAGACTGAAGTAAGTAATATTTATCCCCAGAAAAAGAAATGCCTTTTTGTTAGGTTGTTAATTTGGTGGGGATAAATTAACATAATGTGTGATTACATTGGATTTAGGTTTTGATACAATTTCAGTTAAATTTAGTTTACCATCAGCTTTAAATAAGTTAAGGGCAGAATTGGAATTTTCCTTTGAGCAGGGTTTGGAATCTGATCACTGGAGTCAAGAGATCACATTATGCTTAATTGCTAATCAAGCAGCTTTCTGCCACAGTGAGTTTCCTGTTTGTCCTGTTGACCAGCTCTCAATTTTTGGAAGATGCTCTGAAAGCTCAGAGTTCCTACTGGGGATTTCTCTCAGATACCATGTTGAGCTCCCAGCCTTCAGATGGCTGCTGCAGTGTGCCCTACAGTGAAAGCTAAATGTTTTGTGAGGGATTTCTGTGAGCTCTACTGCCTTATTCTCAGCTCTTAGTGAGCGGTAATAAACATAAGAAAGTATTAACAGGGTTATTATGGCAGAGTGCTGAAAGGCAGGAAAGACTTTGATGTGTGATGTTTGAGCTGGCCCTTGAAAGATAAACAGAGGTTGGCCTTATTGAGGTGGTAATAGAAGGACTCTAGCTCATGCTTTAAGAATATGATTATTTCTTATAAGAATAGTTCTACTTTATTTTATAACAGACTCAGAAAAACTGATCCTTAGCTTTTGTGCTTTTCTTTCAATTTATTTATATTTTATGGTAAAATTTTGTTATCAGATATATACCATCTAGTTTTAGATATGTTTGATACAATATTTGATTTTCTTCATTTTCTACTACTCTTTATATACCTGTTCAGCATTAGCGAATCCATTTTTATACCTTTGCTTTTCCTTTAAGTGGAAAAGAACATTCAGAGTCCCATACTTCAAGTTTACTTTTTCAAAATAGTGTATTAAATGAATTGGTTAAGAAAAATTTAAAAATTTCCTCCGAAAGTGTTAATAAAAATACTTTTCTTAAGGGTTATGCATATTAATTTTACTTAAGTTGAAGAAAAGTAAAGTAATAAGCATATACTTATAGTTGAGACTTTCCTGAGTCATAAGGTGAAATAGTCAATTTTAGTAAAATACTGGAAGAAAATAACCTATTTTTCAATATATAATAACCTATATATTCAATATAACATTTGATATTCTGTTGGTTTTTATAGATTTCACATTGTCATCTGTGTCTACCGGAATGATTTATTTATTTGTGAGATTTGAACCCTACACACATATTTAAGTCAGAGTTATTTTCAAATTGTAAATTGGTTCATGTTATTTTCCTGTGTTCAACCTTCTAAAAGTTTCTCATCATGCTTAGTCTGAAATCTCAAGTCTTTACCATCACCTACAAGCCCTTATATTAGCTGGCTCTTCTGACCTTTTTCCTAAACCCTTTCTCCTGCCTACCTCCTCTCCAGCCAGCTGGTCTACTTGTTATCCTTTGAACATTAAAAATGATTCAATTTCCAGAAATTACATATTTTCTTCTGTCATGAACTGTTTATCTTTCAGGTAATCACATGATTTGCATCCTGACTTCCTTCTGGTCTCTACTCAAATATATTGTCTTCTACTGGTCTTTTTCTGATTATCTGAAGTAGTACCTCTCTTTACTTTTTGTCTTTTTATACTGCTCCTGCAGTGCTGAAGCCATTCGTCTTGCTAGAAGTCTTAGCTTTCTGGGATTTCCCCTGGCTTGTATATGCCTTCTACCTTGAAATCAAAACTTTCCATAAGTAGGAGAGGTTGGGTTACTAATTTGGGCAAGGTTTTAGATTCACTTTGAGAGTGACCACTCAAAGATCAGTGCTTAGTCCCCAAGTTCTCCTTTCCTAATAGTATGGGAGCTGAAGGGAGTAGTACAAGGTGTTGGAAATGGAGGAGTATTATTTCACCTAAGGCCAAGAATGAGCACAAATTGACAGGATTGAGGAGACTGTAGGAATAAAATTCAATAAGCCAAGCCAAAACCCAACGAGAAGGCACATATCAAGACAAGGGTACAATGACAGAAACATTAACAGATAGGTAAATAAAGTTAGCAGGGTGAAATCTGGGGCAAATGTCAGGTGATTCATACTAGTTTGTTGAATGTATAGGTATCAGTTTTGGTGTCGTATACCCCAAAACATAAAGTGCCAGAAATATGTGTTATCAGCTACAGTGTTAGAGGCTTAAAATGTATCCATCACAATGACATACATTTTACAGATGCAAAAAGTAAAACTTTGGAAAATTATACTCAGTTCCATTTGATTTCAATGTGTAGAGACATGATGCTATACCTAATGGGTGATGTATGACTGGAGTTGGGCCTTGAGTGTTGGATAATAGTCGTGGACACACTAGGTGGTGAGACTGGGAGAGATATGTGCTGGAATAAGAAAATAGATGCCACTAAAGACTCAGAGATAGGAACTTCTGGGACATATTAGAGGAATAAAAAGAAGCTTCTGATTCCATTTTTATTAATGTAATGTTCAATTCAACATGTACAAAATGAAACAAGTCTTGACTATTTTTTGGTCTACCTCCTAGGCCTGTATAGTTTGCTATCAGATACAAAATGTGAATACCAACTTCTGTGGATTACTGCATTTCTAAGAGAAGAAAAAAAACTCAAGGCTTTTCTGATTCTAATCACCAATTCAATAAGCACTTGGGTGTAGTTTATTTGGACAAACATTTATTGAATTTTTGTGACAGATAATATGTTCAATGATGGAGATTTGAAGAAAAGTAAGACATAGTCCCTCAGGGTCTTAGAGTAGTGGGGGAAACAGATTGATATAATTAAATTACAGTTTTCTACATGTACCGGTAGACATATATGCTTATACTTATTGATATTTTTCCTTGCAGCTGAAATTATTCTTCAGTTCAATAAGGAATTATTTGATTGTTAAAGAAAAGTTGCTCTCATTTCTAGTTTTTTTTTGTTTTGGTAATTGTTTTGTTTGAACAAGAAACTACACATCTTTTTAACATAGTTAACTTTAGACTTTAAAAGAGATTTACAGATATTAAGGAACATTTTGTGAATTGGGCTTTAAACATATTTTTTTGGGTGGGGGGAGTCTTACAGAAATTTCATTCTCAAGCTATTTATTCCAGGCCCCTATTTTTACATATTTCTCTTTTATTTTTAAATTGACATATAACATTGTATGAATTTATAATGTACATCATGATGTTTCAAAGTATATATCTAGTGAATTAACTATATGTAAATCTAGCAAATTATATGTTACCTCAGATAGTTATCATTTTTGTGATGAGAACACTTTATATTCACTCAGCATTTTAAAAGAATACAATATATTATTAACTATTATCACCATGTTGAACAATAGATCTCCTGAACTTATTCCTCCTATTTAACCAAAATTGTATATATTTTTGATCAGCATATTCCCACGACTCAATGCCCTACATGTATTTTTTCAGTCAAAGAGAAATGAAGGCAATCATGATAGAATATGCTGTAAGATATAAATGAGAATTTCTTTGGCTGATACTTTTTGGGTGTCTTATGTCATCCTACTCAGGTTTTTGCTGTAAATAACTCAATTTTACAAGCTTTCTTTCACACATCTCTTGAAAGCACAGTGACTTATTTTTTAGCGTTGCTCTTCTTTGATGCCAGGGTGTTTACCTGCCATTTCATGTGTTTGAGTTGCCAAAAAAATGAACAACTGGTTCCAGATGTAAGTGTCTTACAGGTCAGTGATTCTAAGTGGCAACAAAAGCAGCAAAACCAATAGTAGCTTGATTCTTTTAAAGATCTTATGTAACATTTAAAGCAGCCAACATCTTTAGAAAACTCTGGGTTGAATGAATTAAAAGTTTTACATACGGTTAGAAATTTGATTCTAGGAACAACAACAAAACCCAGAAACCCTATGACAAAGATATGTATAAGTCAGTGAGCAAAAAGCAGATATAGGAATAAACATGGCTAATACCCTGTAAGAGGAACCACAAAATAGATTTTGTAATTTCTGTCACTAAGGGTTTTAACTTTTTATTTATAGGAACCATAAGAAAATATGAAGATTTTACACTTTTTTTCATTAATAAATCATTACTTGCCACTTTTACTCTGCACTTTAAGTACAACTTGATGGGCTGTGAAAATGAGGATGATTTTCTCTTATCCTATTTAAAGATGAAACAATGTTTATTGCAAGTCCTGGATGTACTTAGGCTATTTTCTTCTGTTGAGCGTATCTCAGATAAGCACAGGAGGAAGAAAAGATGGTTAGAGATGTAGCGATGATGGTAAGGGCTAATCCATAAATATTAGATGACCGTCGTGTGCTTATGTTGTGTTAGGTACCACAGACCTGGAAAAATAACTAGGCAGAAATTCTGACAAGTGTCAGAGGAGAGAATAATAGTGTTACAATCTTTTTTTTTTTTTTAACAGCACTCCCCCACCCCCAATAGTGTTACAATCTTAAGAAAGTCTGAGAGCAAACCACACCTCTTGTGTCTTTGATTGCAGTGATCAAGATGACCAACCCAAAGCAGGGTGGCACACTATTAGGAAGTAGAAAGACTGTAGATTTTAAGTCAGGTCTAGATGCTAACCTTGCTCTGCCATTAATTTTCTCTTCCCATTTAGGCAATTTGCTTAAAAAAAAAAAAAAAAGCTTCTATTTTGTCGTCTTTAAAAATGGCCTATTGTATCTCTGAACATTCTTTCAGCTCTAACAAGATGATCCATCGATTCTTCGTCTAATGCTTTCTCTAATCCGTTTGAGGAAAGAACAAGAGAATATAATTTAGATTATAACATTCTGAGTTTTAGTTAGAAATAAAAACATGTTTCCAGGCAGTGAGAGTGACTCATTATTGGTAAGTGTTTCTAAGGGAAGCCAAGAAACTATTGTTGCTGTAGATTAGTGAAATCTTGGACTTTCTGCACAGCCGGAATCAGTGCCTGAAGGTAGTAGGAAGAGATGATCAGATGGCCTCGGCGCTTCTCTGAATCACCTCCAGATGCCAGTTTTGAAGAAACTATAAAGTTACATTATTAGCTTTCAGGTTGTAAATATTTTTCCTCTGTGTTGTTTGGAAGCTCTCCCATCAGAACTACCACCATCTTCTAATGCTTTATCTTGTACTCAGGCAATGCAACTCACTCAGTTACTAGGCAAATGGAAAACAAGGGAACTGCCTTGTGAGAACTGCAGAAACCCACCTGGTCTAATATACTTCACCACTAGGTGGCACTCTAATCATAGCACAGCTACCGTTTTAAAAAATCAATAACATCGCCTTTATAGATGAAAAATTTCACTTGTTTTCTGTCTTAAAATTGTTCCTCCTTACCGCTCAAATGAAAACCCTAGCTCTCAGAACGCTTGAATTTTTTATATGTAGTTTTAGAAAATCGTCAGTTCAGTTATTTTGTTAGGCATTCAATAATTTAGAAGGCCTTTTTTATATCTCATATAACAAGAAGCAAAATTCAATAAATACATGTGTGGTGTACAATATCAGTGTATGTTTAGTTGGTTTGGTTTGGTTGTTGTAAAGTGAATTGTACACATTCCAAGCATTACAATGTGTTGGTAGTCCGTCACATTATAATGTGTTTTAAAGTATTTAAAAAATGTAAGGAATCCAGGTGATGTAAAAAGTTTTAAAGTGTTTCAAAAATGTAAGGAAATCAGGAAAATTCTTATTGTTTTGAAATTCAGTAGAAAATGGCCCTTTTTTTTTTTGCGTCTTCATTTCTACATCTCAGTGTATTAGTTGCTAATAACTATGGGTACATTTAGTGAAAATAGATGTTTTAAAAACACTTTCTGTAAAAATCTCTTTTAAAAATCTCCACTCCAAAGATAGATATTTATCCTCTCTTCTCTGTTTGGTCTTTTTGGAACTTGGCTTTCATTAATAAATAATGAATTGTTTACATGTATATAAATTAGTCTACAGCAGGAACCCTTTAAAGTCAGACTGCCAAGTGACTTTTCATTTCTTAGAATGACCAAGAAGACCAGATCCTAAAACCAAATTCACCTGTGGCTTAGCTTGGCTGAGCTAGAAGGGAAAATATGATGAACAAATTGCTATGGTTTGGATATTTGTGCTCTCCAAATCTCATGTCAAAGGATGTCTCCCAATGTTACAGGTGGGGCCTAATGGGGAGTGTTCGGGTCATGGGGGCAGGACCCTCATGAATAGATTAATGCCTTCCCTTAAAGGAGTTCTTACCGTATTCATTCCCATGAGAGCTGGTTGTTATAAAGAACCTACCTGGCACCTCTCCGCTCTGTCTTGCTGCTCCCTCGTCCTGAGGTCTCTGCACACGCCCACTCCTCTTTGCCTTTGCCATGAGTGGAGGTAGCCTGAGGCTTTTGCCAGATGCCCAATCTTTCAGCCTACAGGATCGTGAGCCAGATACACTTCTTTTCTTTATGAATTATTCAGCCTCAGGTATTCCTTACAGAAACACAAATGGGCAAAGATCAAAAAGTGTGCATTACAAAAGTAATTCCTGTTTTGAGGAAAAAAAAAAAGACTCGTGGCCAAAACAAAGAAACTAATATTTAAAGGCAGTTTTCAACAACAGTAGCAGTTCAAATCGAGAATAGAACAAAACAGGAAATAAAAAGTCAAACAAAGTACGTTTTCTTTAATGAAATAAATATCTGAAAAATATAGCTCTGTATTTTTACAAAATCTGTAATATTTTTTAAAAATTCAGAATATGAATTCATCCTCTGATACACTATCTGATTTTTAAAAATCTGTTTATTATACTTTAAGTTCTGGGGTACATGTGCAGATTGTGCAGATTTTTTACATAGGTATACACGTGCCATGGTGGTGGTTTGCTGCATCCATTACCTGTCGTCTACATTAGATATTTCTCCTAATGCTATCCCTCCCCAATACCCTCCACCCTCTGCTATTTCTTCCCTAGCCCTCAACTCTCCAGGCCCCTGTGTATGATGTTCCCCTCCCTATGTCCACGTGTTCTCATCGTTCAACACCCACTTATTAGTGAGAACATGCAGTGTTTGGTTTTCTGTTCGTGTCAGTTTGCTTAGAATGATAGTTTCCAGTTTCATCCATGTCTGATCTGATTTTTAAATGTAGATTTTAAAGTTAGATGATTTAGAAAAAAATGTATGCTTTGTGAAATGATTAAGTTCATTTTTTAAAAAATAGTAAGTTATACCTGAAAGTCACTTGAAATATCATAGCCTGTGAAAATTAAACATATACCTAACTTACAAGAACACATGTTTTGGCAACTATATTTTTATTACTCTTCTGAGGTAATTTGTTTATTACTTCTCTCTTTGTTTTGTCAGTATTTAAATTCCTTATAAAAGTTTGCAATCTCCTGGGCTCAGTCCAGTGTGTGGTTGTACCTATGTGATATATATGTGAATAAGTTGATGAATAAATATTGTGTGAAAGGGCAGTAGTTCACAAGGCTAAGAAAATAAACAATTAAAGTTTATAATGTGGTTGCAGGGATAAAAATTTCTCTTTCAAGTGACCTTCAAGTGACAAGATGGCCTAAATGTTCCCCTCAGCTCGACTACACAGGTTTCTTTCTGACTATAACTCCCTGAACATGCCTTTTCTCAGAGCATTTACTTTAGAAAACTTGCAAGTGTAAATGCTTTGTCTCTCCGATGTAAATCTTCTTGCCAGTTTTACAACCCAG
>CAUYQU010021602.1:0-38447 GCA_963574635.1 Cheracebus regulus
AATTAAAGTAAAGGGCTTCATCCAAGTCCCTACAAAGGATATGAACTCACTGGTTTTTATAGCTGCGTAGTATTCCATGGTGTGAATCTGGAAACCATCATTCTCAGCAAACTGACACAAGAACAGAAAGCCAAACACCACATGTTCTCACTCATAGGTGGGTGTTGAACAAAGAACACGTGGACTCAGGGAGGGGAGCATCACACACTGGGGACAGTCGGGGAGGCAGGGGAGAGATAGCGGGGATGGGGAGGGAGGGGAGGATGGGGAAGGATAAAATGGGGAGAAATGCCAGATATAGTATGCACCTAAAGTAAAATAAATTTAAAAAAAATAATAAAGTGCTACTGCATAGCAAAAGAAACTATCAACAGAATAAACAACCTACAGAATGGGAGAAAATTTTTGCAAACTCTGCATCTGACAAAGGTCTAATATCCAACATCTATAAGGAACTTAAGCAAATTTAAAGTCTAAAATAACACATGCTGGCAAGATTGTGGAAAAAAAAGAATGCTTTTACACTGTTGGTGGGAATATAAATTACTTATGGAAAACAGTGTGGTGATTCCTCAAAGACCTAGAGACAGAAATATCATTTGACCCAACAATCTCATTATTGGGTATATATCCAGAGGAAAATAAATTGTTCTAATATAAAGGTACATGCCTGCAAATGGATGGAGCTGGAGGCCATTATCTTAAGCAAACTAATGCAGGAACAGAAAACTAAATACTGCATGTTCTTACTTACAAGTAGGAGCTAAATGATGAGACCACATGGACACATAGAGGGGAACAGTGCACACGGGGGCCTACCAGATGGTGGGGGGTGGGAAGAGGAAAGGGATCAGGAAAGATAAGTAGTGGATACGAGGCCTAATTACTGGGTGATGACACAATCTGTCCAACAAATCCCCATGACAAACGTTTACCTGTGTAATAAACTAGCACATATGTACTCCTGAACTTAAAATGAAAGTTAAAAAAAAGATGAAATGAGTAATCTTCTAATAGTTAAAGCACTCCCCAAAATTGTTCCTGAGGATGATCATTTTAATCTAATATTTGAAAATTATCTCTGGATTTTAGAAGTCACAAATACAAAAATTGAAATGATTTGGTTACATAATAAAAGTATAAGAATCATGGAATAAAGTGCCTAAGGGATGAAAAAAAAAAAAAGTCCTAAGGGAATGAAAAAAAAAAAGAAAGAAAATAGAACAAAATTCAAAACCAAACCCTAAATAGGGACTATAAAGCAAATAGACATAAAATAAATCACAGAGAGGGAGTTAAAAGAATGAAATGGAAAAAATAACAAAATAAAAAGAGTCAAGAGGGTTTGGAGGAAAAGTAATAGACAATAAAAACACACAAAGATATCCATTGTATGCCTAATGGTGTCTCCGAAGAGGAAATGCAAGACAATAAAATATAATAAAGAGTTATAACTATAATTCAGGAAACTTTCTTAAAATAAAGGTAACTTGAATGTGTATGTTATAAAGGCACATTCTCTATCTGAAAAATTCTATTCAGCATACTAAAAACTAAGACAATTCCTAACAGCTATTAAAGTTTAAATAAAGAGAAAGTTAATTCTGTGGAAATCTGGTAAATGAGTATTTTAAAGAGGAAAAAAAAAAAAAAAAGTCAGGATAGAATCAGCCTTAACTGCAACATTTACCTGAAGAAACGAACAATGCTTTTAAGATATTCAAAAAAAGAAAATGTGAGTCAAGTATTTATATACAAATAAATGTTCTTCAAGAATAAGACCATACACATAGATACATAGTTATGAATATACAGAATTTTGGAAATATTATTTGCATGATCCCCTCCTGAGAAATCTAGAGAACAGATTTCAAGTAACTATAAAATAATCAATAAATTTTAACATGAGTTTGTAGTGAGCACTGAATAGGTTTATGAGTAGAAATAAAACTAAAATGTGAAAATAAGAGATGGTAGAATGTATTTTTTTTTTCTGTAAAAATAGAAATAATCAACTAACCAAGATAATACTAGTGAATAAAATTGGAGAGTAGGAGAAAAGGTAGGAAGGGAAAAAATGTTGTTTGTAGTGTGATGGTAATATATAGCATCTAAGGAAGGGTTGACTAAGAATTTTACATAATAGTATTAATATAAAAGTAAACTAGGACAAAAATCAAATGATCTTTAATAAAAAATAAACTTCCTCTAAAAAAAAGCAAAATTAAAAGATCAAATAATAAAATTGTATTATAAAGATTAAATATTGCATGAAACAATATGACAGAACTAAAGACCAAATATATTATTTTTATCAAAAATGTAAGTTAGAATAGCTCTTCCATCAAAAGATAAAGTTACAACAAATTTAGTTATAGATCTTTTGCTTTTATTCATGATTTGTAAATCAGGGCCATCCCTATTCTACAAAATAGAGAGAGCTTGCATTGGGCAATAGCAGAACAGTGAGTTTTTCAAGGTGGGAATGAGAAAAATGAATAGAAAAAAATCTGAATGGTTAGTATCAGATTATTTCAGGCTTTTTTTTTTTTTTATAGCAGAGGGAATTTTCTTATTCAGTTGATTCTGACTGGAGTCTTCTGTTTTCAGGAAAAATTGGTCTGTTTTTGGATCTATCTGCTTCCTTAAAATTTCAGTTTGGTTATGCAGCATTTAGTATGAGTGACTCCATTTTGGTTCAATCTGTTTTGTTGGGGTCCAGTGCCAAACAATGGTCTTTCATGTTTTTTGTTTAACATCATCTCCTAAGAAGAATTCATTTTTGCAAAGTCAAATGCAAAATTAGGCATTTAAAAAAATACATTAAAAACAAACTGATTCAGAAAGTGTAAATATATAAGTATGGGATAGGGGTGGGGTTGACCTGTGGCAGTCATAGGATTAATTGGATACAATGGCCATGCCTGAGATGTCAAATTAATGTAGACCTGTGATACAATCACCAATGATTGATGGGGTGTTTTAAATTACAGAAAAAAGTACAAAAAGAGTTGGGTGTAGGACAACTTGTAAGGAAATGCAAGAAAGCTACCTATATTTTCAATAAACATATAAAGTATTTGGTTAAAAGCCCAAGTGATATGACACCAAGGGAACAAATTATACCATATCCAACTTGGTCAAGATGCTGTTGAAAACGATTACTTAAACAATATCCATGAGTCATATTTGTAGTTTCTACTGTGATGACTATACATTGTGGGAAAACCTGTGGTTACCAGTTCATATCTCTCTAGAGGGACAAGTACCATGTGCTTCTCCTTTTGAATTAGAAACAGTCAAGAACGGCTTTCTATAAAAAGACCAGATCTTGAAGCTGAAGGACAGCCTGATCCATTGATTGTGCATGTTAGCTAATTATATGTTTATATAACTGCAGAAACCAGAAGCCAGAGGCTGAGCACAGATGGTTATGAGAAAGGTTGCCCGAAAGTGGAGCCTTTCCCAACATTCATTAGTAAAATTCATACATTTGCAGGCACAAAAATCACTTCTAGAACATCCTGAGAATGGTTCAGAAGGGTCTAGAACATTACAACTAGAATTACTTAAAGAAAGGGGTAGCCAAAGACACCATGCAAATGCAAATAAAAGGTAAATAACTGTCAATATTAGACATAATAGACACATAGATAAGGCAAGATAAGACAAACATAAGGCAAGACAGACATAAGGTCAAAAACAAGAAATAAGACAATGAACTCTATAATGCTAAAGGATATAATTCACATCAACATAATTATAGGAATAATATCTATCAACCAAATAATGCATCAGCAGCTTTTATGAAGTAGAAAATACAAAAATGCACAAAGAAATGGACAGGCACACTTAGAGTAGAATAATTTAACGTATCTCATATACCTGGACACATCAAGTGGAAAGTAATTTAGAAAGGATATCAAGATCTAAACAATATAATCAATAGTGTATCAATCTCTGCTCCCCAATAATGGAGGTTATAATTTTTTTCAAATGCATATTACGTTTTTATAAAAGTTGATAGGTTACAGATAAAAACTTAGTGACATTTTTTAAAAAGACAAACAGTATTTCTCTGGCCATGATTCAATAAAACCAATATTAAAGAAAAATATAATATATATATATATAAAATAAAGGCAGAAATTAATGAGTGAAAACTAGGCAGATAGAATGAACCAAAGCCTATTTATTTGAATGAACCAAAGCCTATTTATTTGAAAACGTGAACAGCACAAAAATGCAAGAGCATATTTATAATAATCTACCAAAAGTAATTATAGTAAAAGTGCAATGTCTAAATATACCATGGAAAAAAATAGAGAAAATTTTCAGAGATACCCCACATCAAAGAACAATATCCAGATGGTTATATCAAACCTTTAAAAATCAGATAGTTCTAAGTTTGCTGAAAGGATTCCAAAGAATACTAATAGAAGAAAAATCTTTAAAGCAAATATAATAAAGATGAAATCATATATCACTAATGAATATCATTGCCAAAATTTAAATTAAATATTAAGCAAGAAAACCTAACATCATATTTAAAAATAATACAGATTGTCCAAGGTTTATTCTATGATGGCAAGGATGTCCATTAATATTAAGCCAGATGATCTTAATTTCCTCTCAGCTTGTTGAATCTTTAGATAGATTTCTTTCTACTGTAGGCTTCTAATCTCCCTTTTCTTAGAGTCTTCACTTAAAAAAATTATAATTACAAATTCTTATTTTGCCCCTCTGTAATGTAAATAAATTGTCTCCCAGACTGTTGAAAAATTTAAAACTCAGAAATGTCTTTCTCAATCACCTGACAGTCATCCCTTTGCACTGTAATAATCAATAAAGGAATCATCTGGGAGAGTAGATGCCTGACTGCCATAAGTACTAATTGGTTAAATGGGATGACCTAATCACATTGACTGTCCTCCTCCAGTACTTTTTCCCTAGCTCATTCCAATGCTTAAAAATTCTCTTGCTTTTTGTTTCAATCATTCTTGAGTTTAATCTTTCTCTGCTATTGAAATAGTCTTGAATAAAGCCCTTTTTGCTGTTTAACTCCACCCATTGCAATTTTTCTTTGATAATATATTACTGAGAGATTTAAGAAGAAATATTTTATGATTATTTCCATAGATGCTAATAAAAATTTGTTAATTTAACACAGATTTCTTATGAAAGCATCAGCTGAATGTAATTAAAAATGAATATATTCATATGTAAATGAACATACACATACATACACATATCAGACCATTACTGTAAATGAACAATGAACATGAACTACTGGCAATGAACAAAATGAATAGTGAAAAAAATCAAACAAAAGCATAAGAACAAGTAATCTCATAGAGTAAATGATAAAACTAGTGTAAACAATAAGAAAATCTATTTGGAAAGCTGAGTATTAAATTAATATACAGAAATTAATAGCCTCATATATACAGACAATAGGCATTCAGAATAAAAAGAAAAGAGCATTTATAATAATAAATAATTTTAAATGTCTAGAATAAAATTAGCAAGAAATATGCCAAAGCTACCTAAGAAAAATATTAAGACATCTCTGAAAAACATGAATGTTAACTTGAATAAATGGATATAAATTCCATGCTCTTGGAAACGTTGTCATCTTTAAGACTTTAATTCTCCCCAAATTGTTATACAAATTCAATATGACCCCAAAAAGTCAGAAGTTCTTTTTTTTAACTGGAATTATATACATTATTTTCAAAGTTTACATAGAAAATAAGAATAAATTGCTAAGGAATTTGTTTTAAAAAGCAACATTATTAATACTATACATATACATAGCAAGGCCTTTATGGTTAAATTAGGAAATGAACAAGTAGATGAATAAAACAGAAGGGACATTTTAGAAATAGACCAAAGTGATGTTTTTTATCTTTATTCATATATTCATTTTTTGAGACTGGTCTTGCTCTGTTGCCCAGACTGGAGTACAATGGTGCAATCACAGCTCACTATAGCCTCAACCTCCTGGGCTTAAACGATCATCCCACCTCAGCCTACTGGAGTATCTGGCACTACAGGTGTGAGCCACAGTGCCTGGCTATTTTTTTTTTCTTCTTTTAGTGGAGACAGCGTCTGCCTATTTTACCCAGGCTGGTCTTGAACTCCTGGACTCTAGCTATACTTCCGTCTTGGCCTCCCAAAGTACTGGGTTTGCAGGCATGAGCCACCCTGCCTGGCCTCAGAATGAATTTGATCATGGATAATAAAGTTGACAAAGAAAATCAGTGGGGATAAGTCCATTGTAAAAAAAAAAAAATCATTGGAGAAATTACATCTTAGGGATCTAAGATGGCTGAGTAGGAACAGCTCTGGAGTGCAGTTCCCAGCAAGAACAACTCAGATAGTGAGTGAACACTGTGTTTTCAAACGAGTTATTGCTGCCCACAGACCAGGAGATTCCCAGGCTGAAAAGCACCACGAGTTTCCAGCACAGCTGTTTCAGCCGGCGCAGCAGGTCTCCACACAAAACCTCACAAAAATCTGGGCAGCCATTTCAACTAGTGCCTGGAATGCCTGGGAGACAGAGTTTCCCATTCAACTGTAAAAAACGGGGCTGAAACAGGGAGCTAGATGATCTGGCTCTGTGGATCCCACCCCCACAAAGACCAGTAATCTGAAAAGCTCTGGATTGAGAGTTTCCCAGCAAGTGCAGCTGGACCCAGGATGGTCCAGCTCTGTTAGGGGAAGGGCATCCACCACTACCAAGGCAGTCCGCCATTACCAAGGCAGTCCACCCTTACAGAGGCAGTCTGCCATTACCAAGGCAATCCACCATTATCGAGGCAGTTCTAACTATACCTCTATAAACAAAATTGCAGGAAGTTCACACAGCAGCTGGGCAGAGCCCACAGCAGCTCAGCAATACCTCTGCTGGCAGACTGTGACTCGGCTACCTCCTTGCTGGGCAGAGAAGCTCTGAAAAAAGGCAGCAGCACATCAGGAACATATAAATAAAGCTCCAACTTCCTAGGACAGAGCACCTGGGAAAAAAGGCAGTTATGAGTTCCACTGCAGCAGACTTAAACATACCTGCCCAGCAGATCTGAACAGAACAATGGAGCTCACAGCTCAGCACCTGAGCTCCTATAATGGACAGATGGTCTCCTCAAGCAGCTACCTGATCCCCGCATATCAAAAGAGTCACCTCATAAAGGAGAGCTCAGGCTGACATATGGCGGGTATTTTTCTGGGACAAAGATAACAGAAAAAGAAACTGGCAGCAACCCTTACTGTTCTGCAGCCACCACAGTTGATCCCCAGGCAAGCAGGATCTGGAGTGGACCTCTAGCAATCCTATGATAGAGGGGACTGATTGGTAGCAGGAAAACTAAAAACAGAAAGAAATACATTCATCATCAACAAAAAGGATGTCCACTCAGAGCCCCCATCTGAAAGTCACCAACTACAAAGACCACAGGTAGATAAATCCACAAAGATGAGAAGAAACCAGTGCAAAAAGGATGAAAACACCCTAAACCAGAACACCTCTCCTCCTCCAAGGGATCACAACTCATCACCAGCAAGGAAACAAAGCTGGATGGAGAATGAATCTGATAAATTGACAGAAACAGGCTTCAGAAGGTGGGTAGTAACAAACTTCTCAGAGCTAAAAGAACATGTTCTAACCCAATGCAAAGAAAGTAAGAACATTGAAAAAGGATTTGACGAAATGCTAATGGGAATAAACAGCTTAGAGAAGGATATAAATGACTTAACGGAGCTGAAGAAAACAACACGAGAACTTCACGAAGCATACAGAAGTTTAAATAGCCAAATCGACCAAGCAGAAGCTAGGATATCAGAGATTAAAGATCAACTCAATGAAACAAAATGAGAAAGCAAGATTAGAGAAGAAAAGAGTGAAAAGAATAAAGTTTCCAATAAATGTGAGATTATGTGAAAAGACCTAATCTACGTTTGATAGGTGTACCTGAATGTGACAGAGAGAATGAATCCAAGCTGGAAAACACTCTTCAGGTTATTATACAGGAGAACTTCCCCAACCTAGCAAGGCAGGCCAATATTCAAGTCCAAGAAATACAGAAAACACCACAAAGTTATTCCTCAAGAAGAGCAACCCCAAGGCACATAATTGTCAGATTCTCCAGGGTTGAAATGAAGGAAAAAATGCTAAGGGAAGCCAGAAAGAGAAAGGTTGGGTTACCCACAAAGGGAAGCCCATCAGACTCACAGTAGACATCTCGTCAGAAACCCTACAAGCCAGAAAAGAGTAGGGACCAATATTCAACATCCTTAAAGAAAAGAACTTTCAACCTAGAATTGCATATCCAGCCAAACTAAGCTTCATAAGTGAAGGAGAAATAAACTCCTTTACAAAAAAGCAATTACTCAGAGATTTCATCACCACCAGGCCTGCTTTACAAGAGCTCTTGAAAGAAGCCCTAAACACAGTACGAGCCACTCCAAAAATGTACAAAATGGTAAAGAGCATCGACACAATGAAGAAACCGCATCAACTAATGGACAAAACAACCAGCTAGCATCAAAATGGCAGGATCAAATTCACACATAACAATATTAACCTTAAATGTAAATGGGCTAAATGCCCCAATCAAAAGACAGCCTGGCAAATTTGATAAAAAGTCAAAACCCATCAATGTGCTGTATCCAGGAAACCCATCTCACATGCAGGACACACATAGGCTCAAAATAAAAGGCTGGAGAAAGATTTACCAACAAATGGAGAGGAAAAAAAAAAAGCAGGAGTCGCAATCCTAGTCTCTGGTAAAATAGACTTTAAAGCAACAAAGATCAAAAGAGATAAAGAAGGGCATTACATAATGGTAAAAAGGATCAATGCAACAAGAAGAGCTAACAATCCTAAATATATACGCACCCAATACAGGAGTACTCAGGTACATAAAGCAAGTTTTTAACAACCTGCAAAGAGACTTAGACTCCCACTTGATAATAGTGGAAGACTAACATTCCACTGTCAATATTAGATAGATAAATGACACAGAATACTAACAAGGATATACAGGACTTGAACTCAGATCTGGACCAAGCAAACCTAATAGTCATTTATAGAACTCTCCTCCCCAAATCCACAGAATATACATTCTTCTCAACACCACATCGCACCTACTCTAAAATCAACCACATAATTGGAAGTAAATCACTCCTCAGCAAATGCAAAAGAACAGAAATCATAACAGTCTCTCAGACCGCAGTGCAATCAAATTACAACTCAGGATTAAGAAACTAACTCAGAACCGCACAACTTCATGGAAACTGAGCAGCTGGGTCCTGAATGTCAACTAGGTAAATAATGAAATGAAGGCAGAAATAAAGATGTTCTTTGAAACCAGTGAAAATGAACACACAATGTACTGTTCCAGAAGGACAATCCCAAGATTCATAATCATCAGATTCACCAAGTGTGTAACAAAGAAAAAAATCTTAAGGGCAGCCAGAGAGTAAGGTTAGCTTACCCAAAAAGGGAAGCCCATCAGAGTAGCAGTGCATCTCTTTGCAGAAACCCTATAAGCCAGAAGAGAGTAGGGGCCAATATTCAACATTCTTAAAAAAAAAAAAAAAGAATTTTCGGCTGGGCACAGTGACTCATGCCTGTATTCCCAGCAGTTTTGGAGGCCAAGGCAGGTGGATCACAAGGTCAAGAGATTGAGACCATCCTGGCCAACATGGTAAATCCCCATCTCTACTAAAAATATAAAAATTAGCTGGGTGTGATGGCACACACCTGTAGTCCAAGGTACTTGGGAAGCTGAGGCAGGAGAATTACTTGAACCCAGAAGATGGAGATTGCAGTGAGCCGAGAAACAGTCACTGCACTCCAGCCTGGTAGCAGAGTGAGACTCTGTCTAAAATAATAGTAATAATAATGATAATTTCCAACCCAGAATTTCATATCCAGCCAAACTAAGCTTCATAAGCAAAAGAGAAAGAAAATCCTTCACAGACAAGCAAATGCTGAGGGATTTTTCTCAAAACCAGGCTGCCTTACAAGAGCTCCTGAAGGAAGCACTAAATATGGAAAGGAAAAACTGGTACCAGCCACTGCAAAGACATACTAAACTATAAAGAGCAACAACACTGTGAAGAAACTGCATCAACTAATGTGCAAAACCAGCAGCAAGCATTTTGATGACAGAATCAAATTCACAAATAACAAAATTAACCTTAAATGTAAACAGGCTAAATGCTCCAATTAAAAGACACAGACTGGCAAATTGGATAAAGAGTCAAGACAAATCAGTGTGTTGTATTCAGGAGACCCATCTCATGTGCAAAGACACATATAAGCTCAAAATAAAGGGAAGGAGAAATATTTACCAAGCAAATAGAAAGCAAAAATAAATAAATAAGCAAGGTTTGCAATCCTAGTCTCTTATAAAACACACTTTAAACTAACAAATATCTGACAAAGGGCTAATATCCAGAATCTACAAAGAACTTAAACAAATTTACAAAAGATAAAAAAAGTGGGCAAAGGATATGAACAGACACTTTTCAAAAGAAGACATCTATGCAGCCAACAAACATATGAAAAAATGCTCATCATCACCATTGGTCATTAGAGAAATACAAATCAAAACCACATTGAGATACCATCTCATGCCAGTTAGAATGGCGATCATTAAAAAATCTAGAGAAAACAGATGCTAGAGAGGATGTGGAGAAATAGGAATGCTTTTACATGGTTGGTGGGAGTGTAAATTAGTTCAACCATTGTGGAAAACAGTGTGGTGATTCCTCGAGGATCTAGAAATAGAAATTCCATTTGACCCAGCAATCCCATTGCTCAGTATATACCCAAGGGATTATAAATCATTCTATTATAAAGACACATGTACATGTATGTTCTTTGTGGCACTGTTTGTAATAGCAAAGACTTGAAAACAACCCAAATCCCCATCAGTGATAGACTGGATAAAGAAAATGTGGCACACATACACCATGGAATACTATGCAGCCATAAAAAAGATGACTTCATGTCCTTTGCAGGGACATGGGTGAAGCTGGAAACCATCATTCTCAGCAAACTGAAACAAGAACAGAAAACCAAACACCACATATTCTAACTGAGAAGTGGGAGATGAGTAATGAGAACACATGGACACAGAGAGGGAAACATCATACACAGGGGCCTGTTAGGGGGTGAGGGGAACCTAGGGGCAGGATAGTAGGGGTTGGAGGGATTGGGAAGGGATAACCTAAGGAAAAATACCCAATTTAGGTGATGAGGGGGTTGATGCAGTGAACCACCATGGCATGTGTATAGCTATGTAACAATACTGCATAATCTGCACATGTACCCCAGAACTTAAAGTCTAATAAAATAATTAAAAACCAAAAAAAGACGAAGAAGGGCATCATATAATGATAAATGAATGAATGCAAAAACAAGAGCCAACTATCCTAAATATCTATGCTCCTAACACAGGAGCACCCATATTTATAAATCAACTTCTTAGAGACTTACAAAGGGACATAGACTCCCACATAATGATAGTGGGAGACCGTAGTAACCCATTGTCAATATTAGACAGATCAATGAGACAGAAAATTAACAAGAATATTCAAGAGTTGAACTCAGCTCTGGACTATGTGGACCTAATAGACATCTACAGAATTCTCCACCCAAAATCAACAGAATATATATTCTTCTTAGTACCTCATACCACTTATTCTAAAATCAACAACATAATTGGAGGTAAAACACTCCTCAGCAAATGCAAAAGAACAGAAATCATAATAAACAGTCTCTCAGATCACAGTGCAATTACATTAGAAATCAGGACTAAAAAACTCATTAAAAACTGCATGACTAAATGGAAACTGAACTACCTGCTTCTGAATGACTACTGGGTATATAATGAAATTAAGGCAGGAATAAATAAGTTCTTTGAAACCAATGAGAACAAAGACACAATGTACCAAAATCTCTGGGACACAGCAAAAGCAGTACGTAGAGGGAAATTAATAGCACTAATTGCCCACATGAGAAAGTGGGAAAGATCGAAAACTGACACCCTAACATCACAATTAAATGAATTAGAGAAGCAAGAGCAAACAAATTTAAAAGCTAGCAGAAGACAAGAAATAACTAAGATCAAAGAAGAACTGAAAGAGAGACAGAAAAATCCCTTCAAAATCAATGAATCCAGGAGCTGGTTTTCTGAAAAGATTAACAAAATAGATATACCACTAGTCAGACTTATAAAGAAGCAAAGAGAGAAGAATCAAATAGATGCAATAAAAAATAATAAAGAGGAAATTACCACTGATCCCACAGAAATACCAGCTACCATCAGAGAATACTAAAAACACCTCCAGGCAAATAAACTAGAAAATCTAGAATAAATGGATAAATTTCTGAACACATACATCCTCTCAAGAATAACCCAGGAAGAAGTTGAATCCCTGAATAGACCAATAGCAAGTTCTGAAATTGAGGTAGTAACTACCAACAGGTCCAGATGGATTCAGAGTAGAATTCTACCAGAGGTACAAATAGGAGTTGGTACCATTCCTTCTGAAACTATTCCAAATAGTAGAAAAAGAGTGACTCCTCTCTAACTCGTTTTATGAAGCCAGCATCATCTTGATACCAAAACCTGGCAGAGACAAAGCAAAAACAGAACACTATAGGCCAATATCCCTGATGAACATTGATGCAAAAATCCTCAATAAAATACTGGCAAACCCAATCCAGCAGCACATCAAAAATTTAGCCACTATGATGAAGCTGACTTTATCCATGGGATTCAAGACTGATTCAAAATAAGGAAATCAATAGATGTAATACATCACATAAACAGAACCAGTGACAAAAACCACATTATTATCTCACTAGATGCAGTAAAGGCCTTTGATAAAATTACCTCTTCATGTTGAAAACTCTCAATAAACTAGGTATTGAAGAAACACATCTCAAAATGATAAGAGCCATTTTTGAAAAACCCACAGCCAATATCATGCTGTATGGGCAAAAGCTGAAAGCTTTCCCTTTGAAAACCAGCAAAAGACAGGGATGCCCTCTCTCACTACTCCTATTCAATATAGTATTGGAATTTTTGGCCAGGGCAATCAGGCAAGAGAAAGAAATAAAGGGTATTCAAATAGGAAGAGAGGAAGTCACATTGTCTCTGTTTGCAGATGACATGATTGTATATTTAGAAAACTCCATTGTCTCAGCCCAACATCTCCTTAAGCTGATAAGCAACTTCAGCAAAGTCTCAGGATATAAAATTGATGTGCAAAAAAATCACAAGCATTCCTATTACCACTAATAGATAATCAGAGAGCCAGATCATGAGTGTACTTCCATTCACAATTGCTACAAAGAGAATAAAATACCTAGGTACACAACTTATAAGAGATGTGAAGAACCTCTTCAAGGAGAACTACAAACCATGGTCAAGAAAATAAGAAGGAAATAAACAAATGGAAAAACATTCCATGCTCATGGATAGGAAAATTCAATATTGTGAAAATGGCCATAATGCCCAAAGTAATTTATAGATTTAAGGCTAGTCCCATCAAGCTAACTTTGACTTTCTTCACAGAATTAGAAAAAAACTACTTTAAATTTCATATGGAACCAAAAAAGAGCCTGTGTAGCCAAGACAATCTTAAGCTAAAAGAACGAAGCTGGCATCATTATGCTACCTGACTTCAAACTATATGAAAAGGCTACAAAAACTAAAATAGCCTGGTACTGGTACCCAAGCAGATATATAAACCAATAGAACAGAACAGAGGCTTCATATAACACCACAAATCTACAACCATCTGATCTTTAACATACCTGACAAAAACAAGCAATGGGGAAACAATTTTCTATTTCATAAATGGTGTTGAGAAAACTGGCTAGCCATACGCAGAAAATTGAAACTGGACCCCTTCCTTATACCTTATACAAAAATTAATTCAAGATGGATTAAAGTCTTAAATGTAAGACGTAAAAACATAAAAACCCTAGAAGAAAATCTAGGCAATACCATTCAGGACATAGGCATAGGCAAAGACTTCATGACTAAAACATGAAAAGCAATGACAACAAAAGCCAAAATTGACAAATGAGACCTAATTAAACTAAAGAGCTTCCACCCAGCAAAAGAAACTAACATCAGAGTGATCAGGCAACCTACAGAATGGTAGAAAATTTTTGCAATCTATCCATCTGACAAAGAGCTACTACCAAGAAACTACAAAAAGTTAAACAAATTCACAAGAAAAAAAAAAGACCATCAAAAAGTGGGTGAAGGGTATGAACAGATGCTTCTCAAAAGAAGACATTTATGCAGCCAACAAACATATGAAAAACAGCTCATCATTACTGGTCATTAGAGAAATGCAAATCAAAACCATAATGAGATACCATCTCACGCCAGTTAGAATGGCAATCTTTAAAAAGTCAGGAAACAACAGATGCTGGAGAGGATGTGGAGAAATAGGAATGCTTTTACACTGTTGGTGAGAGTATAAATTAGTTCAACCATTGTAGAAGACAGTGTGGTGATTCCCCAAGGATATAGAACCAGAAATATCATTTGACCCAGCAATCCCATTACTGGGTATATACACAAAGGATTATAAATCATTCTATTATTAAAACACATGCACACATATGTTTATTGCAGCACTATTCACAATAGCAAAAACTTTAAATTACCCCAAATGCCCATCAATGATAGACTGGATAAAGAAACTGTGGCACATATACACCATGGAACACTATGCAACCATGGAAAAGGATGAGTTCATGTCCTTTGATGGGACATGAATGAAGCTGGAAACCATCATTCTCAGCAAACACAGGAAAAGAAAACCAAACACCTCATGTTCTCACTCATAAGTGGGAGTTGAACAATGAGAACACATGGACACAGGGAGGGGAACATCACACACTGGGGCCTGTCGGTGGGTGTGGGGCAAGGGGAGGGATAGTATTAGGAGAAATACCTAATGTAGATGACAGGTTAATGGGGGCAGCAAATCATCATGGCACATGTATACCTATGTAACAAACCTGCACATTCTGCACATGTATCCCAGAACTTAAAGTATACGTATATTAAAAAAAAAAAAAAAAAACAGAAAAAAATTGAAGTACAGTACACAAAACAATGAGACTCTAAATGCCCTATTTAAAAGACAAAGAATGACAAGGTGGATAAAGAATCAAGACTCATTTGTGTGCTGTATTCCAGAGATCCATCTCAAGTGCAAAGACAGACATAGGCTCAAAGTAAAGGAATGCTGGAAAAATTTCCAAGGCAATGGAAAGCAGAAAAAAGCAGAGGTTGCAATCCTGGTCTCTGACAAAACAGACTTTAAATAAACAATGATCAGAAAAGACAAAAAAGAGTATTACATAATGGTAAAAGTTAAATTCAACAAGAAGAGCTAACTATCCTAAATACACACACACACACACACACATACACACACACACACACATACACACACATATATTTATGTATTTAGGATATAATATATATACACATACATACATATATATACACATACACACACATATATATGTATACACGTATATATATATGCATATATATATATGTGTGTGTGTATGTGTATATATATGTATGCACCCAATATAGGAACACCCAGATTCATAAAACAAGTTCTTAGAGACTTTCAAAGAGATGTAGACTCCCACACAATAATGGTGGGATAGTTTAACATCCCACTTTTAATGTTAGACTGATCATTGAAATAGAAAATTAACAAGGATATTCAGGACTTCAACTCAGCTCTGGATGTAGTGGACCTCATAGATATCTACAGCGCTCGCTACCCCAAAGCAACAGAATATACATTCTTCTTGGCACCACATGGCACTTATTCTAAAATTGATTACATAATTAGAAGTAAACGCTCTTCAGCAAATGCAAAATAAATTGTAATGGTCTTTCAGACCACAGTGCAATTAAACTGGAACTCAAGTTTAAGAAATTCATTCAAATCCCACACAAGTACATGGAAATTGAGCAACCTGCTCCTGAATGACTCCTATGTAAGTAATGAAATTAAGGTAGATATCAAGAAGTTCTTTGAAGCTAATGAGAACAAAGAGACAACATACCAGAATCTCTGGAACACGGCTAAAGCAGGGCTCAAAGGACATTTTACAGCACTAAATGCTCACATCAAAATCTGGAAAGATCTCAAATTGACCTTCTCACATCACATCACAACTAAAAGCACTAGAGAACTAAAAGCAAACAAACCCTTAAGCTAGCAGAAGACAATAAATAACCAAGATCAGAGCAGAACTGAAGAAGATAGAGACATGGAATACTCTTCAAAAGACAACAAATCCAGAAGCTGGTTTTTTGAAAAAATTTATCAGAACACTAGCTAGACTAATAAAGGAGAAATGAGAAGGCTCAAATAGACACGATAAAAATTGATAAAGGATCTATCACCACTGACCCCACAGAAATAAAAACAACCATTAGAGAATACTGTAAATACCTCTATGCAAATAAATTAGAAAATCTAGAAGAAATGGATAAATTCCTGGACACATGCATACTCACAAAACTGAACCAGGAAGAATCCCCGAGTAGACTAATATTCAGGAAGTTGAATCTCCGAGCAGACCAATATTGAGTTCTAAAATTGAGACAGTAATAGTCAACCAAAAAAAGCCCAGGCTCAGAGGAATTTATAGCTGAATTCTACCAGAAGCACAAAAAGGAACTGGTATCATTCCTTCTGAAACCATTCAAAACAATTGAAAGGAGGAACTTCTCCCTAATTAATTTTATGAGGTCAGCATGATCCTTATACCAAAACCTGGCAGAGTCACAACAAAAAAGAAAACTTCAGGTCAATATCCTTGATAAACATCAATGTAAAAATACTTAATAAAATAGTGGCAAATGAAATACAGCAGCACATCAAAGAGCTTATCCACCACAATCAAGTCAGCTTCATCCCTGGGATGCAAGGCTGGTTCAACATACACAAATCAATAAAGGTAATTCATCACATAAACAGAACTAAAGACAAAAACCACATGATTGTCTCAATAGATGCAGAAAGGGCCTTTGATAAAATTTAACATTTCTTCATGTTAAACAGACAAGTAGAGCCAAATCCTGAATAAACTCGCATTCTCAATTGCTACAAAGAAAATAAAACGCCTAGGAATACAGCTAACAAGGGAAGTAAAGGACTTCTTCAAGGAAAACTGCAAACCATGACTCAAGGAAATCAGAGAGGACAGAAACAAATGGGAAAACATTCCATACTCACAGACAGGAGGAATCAGTATTATGAAAATGGCCATACTGCCCAAAGTAACTTATAGATTCAATGTTATTTCCATCAAACCACCTTTGATATTCTTCACAGAATTAGAAAAACAATCTTAAAATTCATATTGAACCAAAAAGAGCCCCTCATGCCAAGGCAATTCCAAAGCAGAAAGAATAAAGCTGGAAACATCACACTACAGAGAATAAAGCTGGAGGCATCATGCTACCCAACTTCAAACTATATTACAAGGCCACAGTAACCAAAATAGCATGGTACTGATACTAAAACAGACACATGGTTTAATAGAGCAGAAAGGAGAACTAAATAAGACCACACATCTACAACCATCTGATCTGTGGCAAACCTGACAAAAACGAGCAGTGGGGAAAAGACCCCCTGTTTAATAAATACTGCTGGGAGAACTGGCTAACCGTATGCAGAAAATTAAAACTGGACCCCTTTTTAAAAGCATACAAAAATTAACTCGATGGATAAAGACTTATATTTAAAATCTAGAACTATAAACACTCTAGAAGAAAAACTAGGCACTATCATTCAGGGCATAGCTATGGGCAAAATTTTCATGACAGAAATGAGAAAAGTAATTGCAACAAAAGCAAAAATTGACAAATGGGGTCTAATTAAACTAAAAAGCTTCTGCACAGCAAAAGAAACTATGATCAGAGTGAAACTATCATCAGAGTGAACAGACAACCTATAGAATGGGAGAAAAATTTTTGCAATCTAACCGTTTGACAAAGGTCAAATATCCAGGGTCTACAAGGAACTTAAATTAATAATAGCAAAACATGCCTTTACCTAGCTTCAAAAAATGATAAACTTTTTACTATACTTGTTTTAGCTATTTCTTCCTCTAGGTTTTAATGTATTATGGCAAATTTCAGACCAATGTTATAACTAATGTTGGTATTTTGGATTTTTTGTCATAATTTTAATTGCTCTGTAAACATCTGACAAATTGTATAGATAACCTTGGGATCATTTTGAAGTATTTAATTACTTATATGTTATCTCCTAAATATATTAGAATAAATTAAGCAAAGCGGGTCCAGAAACATTTTTTTATCAGGTATGCCTACTAGTGTGGGAAACAAAGGCAGGCCCATCAATCACTAGTTCATAAGTTATTTAAAATGAGACTATCAGAAACATTTGAAATAATATTCTAAGAACAAATCCCTATGAGCAAAGCAGTGTGTTGTGATGAGGGTATTACATAAGAATTACATTTTCATGATTTTATTGTTTTTATAGAAAATCTCTTCCAATAGTTAGCATTTATTGAGTACTGACACATTTACATGTATAACTTTATGCAAAACAGAAATCCTATAAACTAAGTACTATTATTATCCTTTGTACATCATATAGTATTTGTAACATCACTGGTGGTGAAAATTTGTGAATAAATCAATGAATATGTTGATGAAATACTCATCTTTCGGAAGCTTTTGGAAACTACTTTGTCTTTTCTAAATAACTTCCTATATCAATTGCCTGCCTTAGAAGCATATGCTTCTAATTCATAGCCTCGGATATCCTAGAATATTCTAATTTGCATCCTAGAATGAGAATACAATGAAGCATGTTGCAGTTATTTATTTTGTGTTTCTAAATGTAAAATCACAATTAAGTTTAGTGACACACAGTTGATTATTACTATGTTAGTAACTTGCGAAACTGCATTGTTTTTGTGGTCTCAGTCTCAAAATCATGACGTTCTTGTTACACAGTGATAACATTGAGATCTACTCTTGTGTATTTTTTCTATGTTCTCTTTTTCTTTCTCTGTGGACTTAGAAGTTTTGGATTCAAACCTCTGATTATCCTGAAATTGATAAGCAGAAATCTCTGTTGTAGGAACCATATTGCCTTGATCTGTAATTGAATCTCCCTCAGAATTTTGTGATAAAATTGATCCAGTCCAATTAAGTCAGGCAGATACTGATTCTCTATTGTCTGCCTTTGAGGTCTCTACTCAAGCTTATCATTTCCATCGATGTTATTCCAGCTTGTGTAACAAATTTTTGTGTTACAGGTATAAGGCTTAAATTCTTTTTTAAATGCTGCTGAACAAATATAAGTATAGTATATACATCATATTATCTTTTTTTCTAGTTACAAAAATAACACCTGCTCATTGTAAAAACTTAAAAGTATAAAACTGTTATTACTAAATTTAAAAACACTAGGAATCTTACAATTTATTAATAATGTGTATTATTGTTTGTGTGTAAACTTCCTTTTTCCTTTGAGTATGTTTGTTTTTATATCTATGATTACATTTATATACTACCACATGCCACATGTTATTTTTGTTTTTCCTTTTAATACCATGAACATTTTCTGTTCTCAATGAGTATTATTGTTCAATGTGGTATTTAGTGATTATACAGTATGATATTCTTTGAGTGGAGAATCCAATCTCAATGTTTAATATTTAGGGTTTTTCACCATTTCCCTTCTTAAAATAGCACTGATCAACATCCTTCTATATAAATTTCTATTTTGGAAGTAATTTTATGGGTCAAAATAAAATGTAATATTATTAATGCACTATTTTTAAAATAGTGCTTCTAAAGGTGCTTATACAAAAATCTGAACAAGTTTCTTATGTTAAAAATAGTGCATTAGTAATATTACATTTCTTTACCAACATTTTATATACATGGACAGGTTCAGATGTATGGATTTATGTTTAGATTGAAGATTTTACTTGTTATATTTGACCCTTTCTGAAAGAAATTTCTGTTCTTGTCTTTCTCATATACTTTCAATTCCATAATTTCTAGTGTAATTCTCGCTGGAGATAAACACCTCCGTTTTCCAAGTTATCTTGTGACTTGATAAAAATTATCATTCTTCTATCTCCACCTTCTTACTCCACTTATGCAGCAGAATTTTGCTGTTAGTAGGCAGGATGCTTAACACGATTCCACGCAAAACACTCTCTAGTCAGATTATTTCCTTGGACAAGCTTAAAGTAAATCCTGAGCTTGCTAATGTAAACATCTCTCGATGTTATGCATTTCTTGCTTTGGAGGCAAAATTGTTTTTTTGTTGTTGTTGCTGCTGTTTTACATTTTTCTAGAAAAAGTCAGAACTACATAGGAATCTCGAGTTCTATGATCTTCATAGCAAACAATATTTTGACAAAGCCACTATGTGAAGACTCTTAAGGCTGGAAGTCTACAAACAAATTTGCAGTTAACAGCCTGTTACTTCCTTAAGCTTATGCTGTGAATGTATATTAATGAATTTATATAAATCGTGTTGTTTAGGATTATTAATCATCTGATCAAAATTCCCTAGGCCAAGTTGCTCCAGCAGTAAATTTCACAAATTGGTTCACTTAATGATTCAACAGATTCAGCCAATTTTGTTAAGACCTTATGATGAATTGAGTATTAGACTAAGCATCTTCACAGAAAGTATTCTCACAACATTCTAATATGTTGTGACAGACATATTGTATCCAATTTACAGATGAGAAAGTGGAAACTCAATGAGCTTAAGTATTTTGCCAAAGTGACAGTTTAAAAGGATAAAGCTAGAACTTGAGCACAGGTCTTCCAACTTTGAAGTTACTGCTCTTTTCATTTTCCTTCACACAAATTCTTTTATTCATTTGTGGTTTACTTCCAAGAAACATGTACTAAATTTTAACTTGTTGTAGGCCCTATACTTAGTACTGGGAAATGACAATAAGATAAATAAGTAAATAAATATATAGTAAAATAACATGAGTCATACCTTTTTGGAGCTGTCTAATGAATGGAGCAAATTACTAATCAAAATATAACACAAATATTTCTTAGAAAGAAAGAAAATGATACAGATCAGAAACACATATCTGCATCATATCTACATAAAGAAAGGAAGAGCATCATAGCAGGATTATTGAAGATAAAATAAGAGCTTTTTTATCTTAATGATCTAATAGACAACAGTTTGTTCAAAATAATAATAATTGCAACAATATATTTTACTCTATGCATATGCTTATGTAGGCTGAATGATACCAAAGATGCAAGGTATGGGTGGGAGGAATTAGGAATATTTTGTTATTATAAGGTATTTGTAGTACCTGTGTGGCAGTATAGTGTTATTTGAAAGGGACTTGAATTAGTAAATATATATGACAATGCTAGGGCAACCACTAAAATAATATTCTTAAAGTTTAATTGATTCACAGAGAGGAGAGAGATTGAAATAATATAAAATACTCAATTAAAAGCATAAAAGGCAGAAAAAGAATGGAAGACTAAAATAGGAACAAAAAACGAGGACAACAAATAGAATACAGTAACAAATATAGAATATATTAATCCAAATAGATCAATAATCATTTTTGATACCAAGCATGTTTTAAAAAGTTTACTTCTGAAAGCCAATGCAGAATGATTGCCCTCTTTAAGGAAGCATAAACCAAGAAGGAAAAAGACACACAGTATCCACCAACAGGGAATTCAACACAAGAAAGACAGGAAATAAATTCAAAGTTTGATAGTGAAGGAGATACAGGTCACCTGGGTGGCTGACTGGGAAAAAGATTGTTTGCAGGCATTTTCAAAAGGATGTTTGTCCAAAACTATAGGCATTCTGGCAATTTGAGGAAATAACAACTTCTTATGCTGAATTATTGGTATCAACCTTAAATCCTTGAAAACTGAAAATTAATATGATAGCTAGCATTACTTAACACCTATATAGTGCTTATTAAATGCCTGGCACTGTTTCAAGTGCTTTGCATATATTAATTTTACATATACTAATTTATTTAAACCTCATTTAATCCTATAACATCGGTATCAGTTTTAACCCGAGACATTAGATTGACAGGACAAACTTCTAGCTGCCTAATGGCAAACAAGGATTTAAACTCAGGAAGTCTGTTTTCAGAATCTGTGTTCTGAACCACTGCATAGCTGCCACTCATCCAATAACAGATTGTAGTGACATTTTCCCTATTATGAGAATTTAGCCAAAAGGTTTTTTTCTTTCTAATTCTGGACTGCCTAGTGGGTCTGAAAGTTAAGGTTTTAACTTTCTGCCCTATTGTTATGAAAAATGTAAAAATTTAGTTCTATTGTTTGTTTTCAGCAGAAATGAAATATATTTCTCTTATATATATGTTATTATATAGACTATATAAAAATATACAAATACATTTCTGCTAAATGTTTTATATATATGAAAAATCTATATTTTATGGTATTATAATATATACTATATATTATATAAGTATTATATATAATATATAATGGTATTATATAAATAGTATACATTTATATAAAAATATATATTTATATATCTATATATATTGCCATCAATGTTAAAAATAGGGAAATTTAGTAGGTGCAGCTGAATTCCAGGCATGGTTTCACAAAATAGCAGGATATCAGGATGTTATACTGCTCCCTGCCTAACATTTCACTTCAATTTTAAGCATTTAAGAATCTCTATTACCTATCAACCAGTTGTTAGTCCAACGCCATTCTATAGTTTTCTGTTAGGGTTCTAGCTATATGTGCTTTATGCAGGAGGCCACAGGCCAGTGTTAAAGCTCTGGTATAATAAATGTCTTTATCTGTAGTTCAAATTTGTTGAAAGAGCACTTTACTTAGTAGAGAAACCTAACTTGGAAGCTGTATACATCACTAACCGGCTCTGTCAACTTAGGAGATGGTTTACCAACACTTCTATGTCTCTAGGGAGTATAAATGGGTATACTAACATTACTCTACTCAAAGGTTACTTTATGGCTTTTATGAAGCTCAATACACATAGATTATAAAGTATTCAACAAATCACATGAGCAAGCGAATACTATTTTGGGGGGTATGAAAAATGCTGAGAAATGTCATAGACAAAAAAAAGTTATCACAAGGATTTTTCTTGCCCTGATGAAATTCACATTTTGATGAGGATGACAGATTAACAAAACGCAATTGCAAAGCAACTTGAAAATTGCTAAAATAAAGGTAAGTGCCAAGATCTATGAGGACACAGGGATAAGAATCATTGACTCTATGTTTCCTTAGTCTATTGATATTCCTCCCACTCTCCTAGTTACCAGGTTCACCATCTTCTCTTCTCAAATTCCAAATACCCGCTAAGTCTCCTCCTCTGGCAGATGATAAACTTGCTTTATAATTCACTTTAAAACAAAAATATCACCATATCACATCATGTACAGCATCTGTATCCATGTGCTCAGCAATTCCCTCCACTTTTATTAATGAATTACCTAGGACTAAATTTTCCACAGGGGCACTAGCTCTCACCCCTTCTCACATCAAAGAACACATTATTCTAGCAGCTTTCCTGATCTCTTTTCTACATTGCGACTTTTCCCTTTCTATGGGGTCATTCTTGGAAGCAGAAAGCTTTTTGATATTTCTCCACTACTCTCCCCTTGCATATAAATAGCACCCTTTCTTGAAGCACTTTATCAAACACCCTGAATTTCTTTTCCTTGCAACAAGAGTCCTCAAAAGTTATCTATATTCATTCTTTCTGGTGTCTCTCTATTGTTTCTTCAACAAACCTCAAGCAGGCTCCGGTTTCTAATCATTCCACTGAAACTGCACTCGTCACTATTGGCTTTGCTTTTGCTGAATCCAATGGATTATTGGTAGCTCTTAGGTCTCCTTTTGCTGGAGCTATCCACAGCATTTGGTGTAATCTGACCCTTTTTCTTAAAACTTCTTCTTCACATGCCATGGTGATTTGCTGCATCAATCCCCCCGTCACCTACATCAGGTATTTTTCCTAATGGTATCCCTCCCCAATCCCCTACCCCCTGCTATCCCTCCTCTAGCCTCCCCACCCCCACAACAGGCCTGGTGTGTGATATTCCCCTCTCTGTATCCAGAACTTAAAGAAAAAAAAAGAACTTCTTCTTCACTTGACTTCCAGGTTGGCTTCATTTTTTCCTTCTCATTTTTCTTGGCCCACTCCTTCTCATCTCTTAATTTTGGAGCCTTCTTCCCTCCCTCTGAGTTTAGTACTTGCTCCCCTCTGTTCTCTAGGAAAGCTTATATCCACATCCTATTGTCTCATCCTGACTCATAGCTAGGCCTACCATGTGTGTATCATAACTTCCCAATCTATATCTCCACTCACGACCTCTCACTTGACCTCTGGCACAGAAACACATTTATTGTAAAGCTAAAGAAGCTTAAGCTTTGGCTTCTTACTTGCATAAATCCCTCTCAGGGATCTGGGTAGCAGACTAGCAATATGATTTTATAGGCAACCATTTTTGTAAAATATACAAATGAATTTATGCAATGGCAATTTGTTAGGATACTGAGTATCCTTCTCTCTATCCTTTCCCTTTGTTCTTTGGCATTGGAATGGCCATTGGCATTTTGGGGATACAGGCAATGAGATATTGAACTAGTAGTGGGCCTGTATCATGCAGGTTGCCTTTTGTGTGTAGGTGTGTGTGTGTGTGTGTGTGTGTGTGTGTGTGTGTGTGTGTGTGTGAGTGATACAGACCTGTTGCAGTACTGTAACTAGCAAGTATATCTGTGCATGGGAGTGTGAAGGAAAGTAGAAAAAAGCGACAGAATATAGACATAATGTACTCACAAAAAATAAGGTGAAAAGACTGTTTCAGTAACATATTGTGAAGGAGTATTTCTGCTAGCTTGAAGCAAATAAAAAATAATAGGCTAGAAAGCTATCAGAATTTAGTAGTTTGCTACACACTGAGCATTTTTATCAGTGCTATACCAACACAGGGGCTCTTACATTTCTGGCATGCAGCTATCCTTCTACAACAGTTAAATACTTGTGAACACAGAGAATTTGAGGGAATTCAAAGGCTTCTGTTATACATACAAATACTCAGTATCTGGTGGGAATATAGAATACATTCAACATATTCATTATATATTTACCAATTTATTCAATTATTAAACAACTATTAATTGCATGCCCACTACGTTCAAGGTGCCATGAATATATGAAAGTGTGTCCACATATGTCTGCCAAGGAGTTTATAATCCATTTAAGACAACACAATATAAAGTACCAGTAATACAAGGTAATATATGAAAGTAGTTACATCTCAAATTTAGGCCCATATATGGCAATAAAGCAAAAAGATCCTGGGATAAAGTGAATTGAAGTGCTTGACTTAGGACGGGGAGTTGAAGAAAGGGAGAGTAGTAGGAGGCTAATGAATATGGCAGGTAGGACAAGAGTGCACAGAGACTTGGTAGAGAGGTTAAAGGATTAAAAATCATTTTTTTAAGAAATAAGTCTCCCTTCATAGTCGTATAAAGATATATAAAATGTATTTTTCATTAAAATAAAAACACTTTCAAAAATTAGGTCACCAAACAAGTTACCTATCTAAAGTAAGTTTTCTTTTTCTGGGAACAGTTTGCTTTAAGTACTGAGAAGTTTTAAGAATATTAATATATCTATTTTAAGAATAATCAAAAGTGGTAATTAAAAATCACATGCTGTAAACAGAGTTTCTTTTTTAATTTACTTTCTATAGGAAAAGAAAAGGGTGTAAGAATGTTCTCAAGATGGTCAAAGTCTTCCACTGGAAAAGAGAGTGAGGGCTTTGTTAGGGTGTATTTTCTATGAATAAAATTAAAAGATCAGTAGTTGAATTCATATCACTTTTTTTTTAACCAAAATTTAATTATTACTCATTCCTCTGTCCCATCCTTGGGTAAAGAATTATAGATATATTTCCCACAGTGTCTGTTAATAGGAGTCCCAAAATGATTTGAATACAATTCCAGGTAAATACTAACATTTTTGTCTCAGTGTTTTGTGGAAGATTACTCTGTCAAGCTGTCAGGTTGAGACTAGAGGCAAGAACAGAAGAAAATTGATGTAATTCATGAGAAAAATAAAAAGCCAACATAAAAAGATGATTGTTTGAATAAAAATTAATATTTATTAAAATCTTCTTATGTACAAGGGAAGGCTGAGTGAATTGAAAATATATAATTTAATTAAGGTTGAATAAATTTTTCCGAGCTGAGATTTGAAACCTAGCAATTTGGTTCCAGAGTATGCATTGTTAATCAATGAACTGAAATACCTCCAATAGGGAATGGATTAAAAGTTTCTGTTGTGTTTTTTTATGGAATTATTATTAAAGAAAAATAAACTGACTATGAAGATTAGAAATTTGAGCTGAAAAGCCTGATGAAGTGGCACAGTCATTGATTGTCTTAGTTCTGGCTGCTATGACAAATCGCATAGACTGGGTAGCTTAAACAGCATACATTTATTTCTCACAGCTCTGGAGGCTGAAACGCTGGCAGATCTAGTATCTGGTAAGGGCACTCTTCCCTATTTATAGATGGCCATTTTCTTATGGTATCCTCACATGACTGAGAGCAGAGAGTGAGAGCAAGCTCTCATGTTTCTTCATTAAAGGGCACTAACCTCATCCACGAGGGCTCCACTCTCAGGTTATGACCTAATTACCTCCTGAAGGCTACCTCTAGTAACATAACATTGGGGGTTAGGATTTCAACATATGGATTTGGGAGTAGAGGATACAAACATTCAGTCCATAGCTTTGGTTTCAGAGCCTAAGAGACTTTAGTTTGAATTCTGTTTGTACTGTTTGATATCTTAACAGACTTGTCCAAACTATTCAATTTCTCTGATTCTCAGTCTCATCATCTGTAAAACTGAAACAATAATATTGACCTGGTAGGGACTAAATGTGTGTGTATGTGGTGCGGGGGGAGGTGTAGAGTACCTATTATAATATGAGCCTATGTATATTAATACATTTATATGGATTTATATGGCAATTTGTAATGCAGCTGATTTGAATTTCTAAGCCTGGATATAAGGGTATGTTATAGTACTATTGTAGAATACACAAGGTTAGAAAAGGAAATGTATTGAGAAGAAGTTGCTGAGACTTTCATAGCTATTTAACATGATTTATTATGTCACTTGTTTTAATTTTGAATAAAATTCTTCTGTCTATGTAAGAGAGAGGAAAGAAAATAAAGAAAACAAAGAGAGATATCAATCAGAGTAAAATCAAAATAATCATTTTAAATCACACTTCAATCACATCTTTCACCTTAAAATGTTAGGTCCTGGGGAGGATGGGAAGTATTTGTAAAGATAGAAAGCATTCATGGACATTGAAAGAAGTAAAAAGAATATATCTGATAAAGTAGAAAGAAGAAATAGCACTCTTTGAAATAAATGATAACCAATTTCTCTTTACTTATTGGGATGGGTGAATCCTGTTGAGCCAGGTATATCTCCCATCCTATGGATGATTTGTTAGGCTGAATGACATGTCAAACTATGTAACCAGCTTCCAGGCATTTGCATTTACTTTACTAATAGATGTTAAAAATGCTCTGTGGATGACCGAGAAAACAGGATAAAAGGAGTCATCAGTAAACATGCTAATATCAAAAGATTTGGTTCCTGAGGGGAAATAAGAAGAATAAGGTACAATCCCTAAAACAACTCCCTTGAAAAAACAGAAAATAGTAATTAAAGAAAAAAAAAAACTTGAGGATGATGATTATACTGTGAAATAGAAAAGCAGAAAAAATTTCCATGTTGTTGAGGCCAGTAATATAAGTAGAAATGATAATTGGGGAAGGATATTCCAAATGGGGGAGACAAGAACTGAATACAGATTTCTCTGAAAAGTGTCTTGATTTTAGGTTTGACTTTGAAAACATGATGAGAAAACAACATATATAGTTATAAAACAACATCAAAGCAAAATGAGACAAGTAGTTTAAACATAATAAAAATAGCAACTACAGTAGATTGAAAGTTAGCAAAATATGTTAAAGATCTTGAGTTTATAATACTAAAAAAAACTCTCATTGGTCATTTATATAGGATAGGAAGGAATCAACAAATTTTTCTATAAACTGGTAAAGAGATAAAAGATCAAGTATTTATCCTGCCTTTTCCAGTATAAATGTCCTTTAGGATTTTCAAAAAACTGAAAGAATTATTTCTGTATGTAAAAATTGCAGCTGATAAAGGAAGGGATATAACAGAATTAAATGCACTATTTTGCCACTCAATGAAATAGAAGATTTAAGAAATGATAATCAATAGGCTGTTAAAACCATTAGGTGAAAAGCTGTCAGGAAGCTTTATGCCAGACATATCAGAAATTTGAATCCAATAATCAATAATCAGAAAGAGATACAATCAGACAATATTATAATTGGCTTATGATATTGTCAAAGATACTTCAAAATATTGTCAAAGTGTCTTTGACAATATCATGAGCCTGAATGTGATCAAGGTTATAGATTCAACTAGCAGCTTAAGGGAACACAGAAGATAATCATATTAAAAACACAACATGGGCTCTTCTCTACCCAGTTTTTATGTGAGGAAGGCTGATCAGTACCTGGGCTTCAACTGTGTGCTGTGACTTCTCTTCAGTTAGTAAGAGTCACAGTGATGGTTTAGAGATACGATTATGTGCAGAGCAAAAATAACAAAAGCACTTTTGCTCAAACTGTTAGAAGAGAGATACTTCTTTCCCTGAGTTTGGTAAAAGGCAAAAAAAGATAAAAAGTGAAAAAATTGATAAAAGAGTACTAAAGTTGCCTGTGTCTTTCTTTGCCACAAATGGAGAAAAAAAAATCTGCCTGAAATTGAAGCCATAGCAGATTGCAGAAGAGCCAAGAAAAAGAGATAGAAACATGATACTCTTTTGGAATACCTGGATGTGTATGTGTATGAAGCCAAAATGCCACTGGAATTTTTTATTAATACAAGTAATACAATTCTCTTTCACACACACTTTCTCTCTCTTTCTCTTTCAAGTTTGAGTTGTGTTTCTGTCACTTACTATGTGCCAGGCAGTGTGATGGGTGATATACACATACATTTTTAGAGGCCATAGTGAAGGCTTCAGCAACATTTGTTTTTACAATAGAAATCCCTGTAATAAGAGAACCCAGCCAGGCATATAATAACCTGGCTTAAGTCTTGGAAAGACATTTTGACAAATTATCATTACTCCATTAAATATACTATTAAGAACTCTGTGAAAATCACTAGAAGTTAATTCAAGTCCTTGGTAGACATATCAAAGAGAAAATAGAAGAAATGTTGAACTAGAATAGAGTCCAATCTTCCACCCAGAACAGTAAGGGTTTATTCTGTATTTTGGATAATGGCCACCCAAATGTCACATGAGTTATTTGGTCATGGGACATTCCCTACTTTTTGAGGTGGTTTTAGCCTATGGAAGAAATGAGTCAATATTTTTACTATATTTGTGTTTTCAAGCCTCCCACATAAAGTTTTCCAGTCTACATATCTACATATAGAGATTCAGGATCTGGGAAGACTTGGGAAATGAAGTAATAAGGCACTATCAAGCCATAAACATACAAGTATACTGAGGTTGACCTAAAACACCTGAGTTAGGTATGAATAATGCAAGCAAATAAGAGTTGTTTGAGAATCAAGAGAGCAGTATACAGTTTGAAACTTCCTCCTTATCCAGTACTTTTTTAATTGGATGACATGCCAATGAAGTAACATTTAACCATGGTATATTTAACATGCCATTTACCCTCTGACTTGAAGGTTCTTGTATTCCAGCTATCACTTAAAAATCTGACTTTGTTTTTCCCTTTATTAACTGTGTTTAGTTTCTATTTCTTTTCTCTTAGATATATGAAGTTAATTCTATCAGCCCATACCTATAGCTTTATATCTACCCCTCATGACTTCTGTAACTGAACGATAGAAATCCTTTTCTTTCTTTTCAACTAATATACATTAATTTATCACTTCTGGTTTTATGTTTTTCAGAAAATTGATAAACATGTATTCCATGTTTTATATTCAGGTACAGCATTGATTAGTGTCAGGGATATGTAGGAACAAGAATATTTCTATGGGAAAATACAAAAACATAACTGAGTTTTCATGAATCCACTTTAACAATTTTGGAATAGTTATTTCAGTAATTCTAAATTAATTTAACAGAATTTATATTCTGTGACATTTCCCCACCTTGACCACAGAATAACATGACAGGCCTTGTCCAATTCTTGGAGAAAATGAGTACATTCTATCTTTAGGATTCTTCTGACATACCCATGTCAGGAAATTAGCTTAGTTTTACATCACTTGTTCTCAGGGAATCCTTGCTATCTTCTATATTTCAATGCAATAGACATTTATTCTTGTGTCATATTAAATCACCCATTTGAAAATTTTCTAGAATGGATGTTATATTTAGTTGTCTATATTTTCTAGATATATTTCTTTATATAGCTTATGTTTGTTTTTAAAAATTTAGATTTTTAAAAATCTAATTTAAAATTTTTATAAAAGGTCTAGTTCTTGAATATTATCTACCAATGATATACTATCATATATTTCAATAGTTTTATTGTATATAATTTGCTTAAGTCTAGATACTGATTTCATTTAGCTACACACCTCATTCTTACATACCCATCAAGGATATTATCATGTTCTTAATCATTTTTTCTTATATTCTCATTGAGGTACCTTTCTTATGGGAACATATCAAAACCAATGATGAGTTATACAACTATCTTTCAGTAGAGCATCCATCATAAGTAGTAGGAATGTAGGAAAAGCAAGGTATCTGAAGGCCCAGAGGAAAAATGAGATGCCAGTCCTGAGACTTTAGGTCACATGGTAATAATTCAGAATAGTCACAAGAATGGTTATTTGGAGAGTTTTCAAATGATTATCGATTTTACTCAAATGGAGTCATATCATATGCCCTTCTCTGTACCTGGCTCTTCTCGCTTAAAATCCTATCCCTGTAATCCTGATGGCTGAACTGCATTCAAAAAATCTATTTTCTAAAAAAAAGACTGTTTGTAATTCCGTAATATAAATGTAACATACTTTATTCAACTGTACCATTATTAACAGACTTCTCTTTTGTTATCTGCCTTTGCTCACTTATAACAAGTGATATAAACAAAGATTATTAGATTATTTTTCATATCCTTACCAACTAGTACCTTTATTTCCATGGGATTGGCTTTCAAAAGTAAAGTTCCTGGATCAAATGGTATACTTACTTTTACTTTAAATAACTATTGACAGATTTCTTTCCAAACATCAGTAACAATTCATATTTCCAGCAGCAATGTTTGAAAATACTAGTGTCCTCTCATATCAACCAGCCATAGTTGCTGTCACTCTTTTAATATTTTTCAATTTAACTTTAAAGAAGTTGAACTTCATTATGGATTTAAAATTTACTTTCCCTTAAATACTGGAGAGGCAAAGGGCATTTTCATAAATATATTGGCTGTTTGAATTTAATCATCTATGGATTATTGAAACACTCTGGCTGTTTTTATTGAGTTATTTTTGTAATTACACTTTAAATTTGTCAAGTGCCTGGTAAATATTTCCTTCAGATTATAATTTATCTTTATTTCGCTTGTGTTATAGTTTACCTTATGCTAATAGTATTATTAATTTTAATAAAACAGTCTGGACCTCTTTCATGTTATAGCTTCTGAATTTCCAATCTTAAGAAAAGCTGCCTAACTCAAGGTTATACATATATTCTCCTAAGTTTAGATTTATTACTTTATACTTTTATGTAAAAAACTTTCATAAGGCTTGAATTCTTTTTTGTTTATTGTGTGAAGAAAAGATTCAAAGATACATCCTCTTGCATTGATAGCAACTTATACACACATTGTTAAAAGAAATTCTTTGCTTGTTTAATTGAAATAATAACTTTTTCATATATTAAACTACCATAACACTGGGTTCTATTTCTGAGCTCCATATCTGCTTACATATTTGTCTTTTTAAATTTCAATTCTAAAATATTTTGACTATGTGGAATCATGTATGCATTAAGGTAATACAATGCCCCCATCCCAAGGTAATTGCCTTGGTTATTATCAGATAATTATGCTTTCCCAATCTTTAAGATAGTTTTATAATTAAAAAGTTCCAGCTAGAATTTTAATTGGAATTACTTCTAAATTTATATATTAGTTTTAAGGTCATTGACATTTCTGATGCAAAGTGTGTTACCTAAGAAAAGGAAACATGCTTCTATTTATAAAATTTTTCTTTTATGTTCTTCAATCTGATTCCATGATTTTCTTTATATGCATTCTATGCTTTTCTTGTTAAATTTGTGCCTAAGAACTTTTTAATTTTCATTGCTATTGTGAATTGAAAAGTTTTTTCGATTTTTAGCTGATTATTACTCATAGATTTATTTTCTATAAACCTGCCTTTCATAGTTTCATAATTCCCAATAATTTTAGTAGTTTCCTGAATTTTCTCTTTTGATTTAAAGAAAAAAAGATTTAAAATGTATTTTCTAATTCCAGGTATTTTCGCTGATTACTTAAATTTCCTTTCCTTTTTTTTTTAAGGCAGGTTCTCACTTGAACTCCTGGGCTCAAGAGGTCCTCCCACCTCTCAAAGTGCTAGGATTACAGGGATGAGCCACTGTACCCAACTTTAAATGTCTTATTGAAACCCACATCATATTAAATATGCTATTTTTACTAAATGAGAAGTGACTAAAATTTTTGGCAAAGTTTGCTCAGGAGATAACTGGGTAGAGTCAATACTGTGTTTTGAGGGCTGTAATCTTTCTCCTGTCTTGTTCAGCTTCAGGCCTTGGGTCAAGTTTCCCACAAACTCATTTCTACAAATTTCTAAGTATAGTCTACATTTTGGCAGTATACAATAACAACACCATCCTCACATGTAGGTGGTTTTGAAAATTAACCTCCTTTTTCTAAAACATGTGTTTTGTGTGCTTAGAGTGAGAACCCAGTCAACTAAAACCTGATCACACTCCTTCCTTTCCCCTGATGCTTCACTGTAAATCTGGTCCATGTGCCAGGACTTGGTGTCTTTCTTTCCTAAGTCTACTGGATGCGGTGGCTCCTGAAGATCTTAGCCAGATACTATAAACAAAATCACACAGAAAATCTACCCTGCTTCCCAACAACAACTACATGCCTGACACCCAGCTCTAAATAAAAAAAGAGGCTTCTCGTTTGGCCCCATGGATCATTAGCACAATCACTAAAGTACTCATAGATATAGTCATGTAATTAATGAAACCTGCCTTTTTCACATTCTGCTGGATATGGTAAGTTGAAATACTGCCATTCAAACTTTTCTATTCTCTGCAGAATGACTTTGCATTAATCTGTACTCTACTGATTTTCCCATTTCCTACTGGGCCACCACTAAACCACTCCTATATCCTATAGCATTTTTCCATGTAAGGTATGGATATATTTAGTAATTCACAGGAAAAATACATAAAGCAATAATCAAAATTAAAATTAAGTAATTACTAACCTCATCAATTGCTTACTATATTTTTATAAATGTTTTATATGCATTAATTCATTTAATTCCCATAACCACCATAAAAACTGCCCTTGTTTTACAAATGAGGAAATTAACTGACAAACAGAGTAGGTTTCTCCTTTTGAAAACTAGACTCCTTTGTTTGCATTTATCAAAGCTTATTTATTTTCAGACAGCAAGGATTATTTCCAAAATCAGGAGTGTATATACATATCCTTTCTGCTTGCTCTCATCACAGATTACTCTGTACTTTAACTTTTTCTTAACATTTTTTAACAAGTCTTACCTAATTTGTGGCCAACCTTTCCTGATGCTCTTAATATTTTGTGAAGTTCCTTGCTTCTATTTTTTCCCTAATTATGGCATTTCTTTTTTATATGATTTATTGCCTTTTATAATCCTAAATCATATGTAAACTTATGGTGAATTCACACTATTTATTTTATTTATTTCCTCACAGTGAATTGTATAATAACAAATGTAATGCTTTCTATCATGTTGAGCCATGTTTCCTTTTAAGAGGTTCTTATTCTAGGATTACTTTGAAATTTACTTTGAAATAAATATTTGGCAATGTCCTGAATTTTGAATTTTATTCTGGAAATTTTACGATTGTTTCTCTAGCCTGGGTATGTCAAGATTTCCTTAAGATATGATTTGCTGTGAATTATTTTTTGTTCATTGTACTGGGCATTCAGTTGAGTCCATTCAATCAGGAAGCTTCTATTTCCCAGGACAAGGAAGTTTTTCTCTTCTTTTTAATAATACCACTACCTTCAATCTCTAATGTTTTCTTTATGAAACTCCTGTCAGTCAAATGTTTGCTATCTTGCAAACATTTATTCTGCTTATTTATTCTATTTATTTATTTCTATTTTTTCTTTCTCTAGTTTTCATTATACCTCTTGGGAGTTGGGAGTTCCTCTGGTAGGTTTTCTTTAAAACATGCACCATGGCAGAGAGTAACTTGTGTACTCAGGAGGCTTAAATGATTCTTATATAGAATCCCATTCCTATGCATGAATTCCATTTTCAATCACCCTACTACATCTCGCATTCCTAGGTCTCTCATACCTTTGGCAGGGTTCTTTAGGGTGACTTATCTGGCAGCTCATTTGATTCTTCATCTGTGGACCCTGTGGTTTGACTTTGTCTTTTTAGACAATTATAATCATAATGTTTTCCACTATTATATATTGTTTTTTGTTTTTATATATGTTTCCTCATTTTTTCTGAGGACGGACTAGCTCCTGTTTTGTATTTTCCTTGAAATGTTAAAGTGATTTTTAAGACAAGGTTGTCAAAATTGTTAGAGATGCAGCACTTTTGTTGACTATTTTTAATCACCTATTTGTTATCTGCAGACTTCAGTTCATGGTATTCCCTTTTCAGGGAAAGATACATCTCCTTATGGCACCCTTTACTACTATATCTCAGCAATAACAGCACTGGTGGTTATTGATTAAATACTTGTCTAACTACAAGAGAGTAGACCCATGAGAAGAAAGCTGTGCTGTGTGTGCTATTGCCTCAACTAGCACAATGTCACTCAATAAATATACGTTTAAAAGATAAATGTGCTTTTGTTTTGACCCAATCCTTCATCCAAACATGGATCAGAAGAAGCAGAGAGGAGCGAGGTTGATGATTCTGGGCAGGATTTCTGTCATGTCTTGGATTCACACTCCAGAAAGACAGCAGAAGAGCCAATTAGCCAGGCCATCTCCACATATGGCTGTCACCATATGCCCCAGCAGAAAGTTGCCAGACAAAAATACACCATCATTTCTTGCTGGAATTGTAGCTATGTTTGTGCAATTATTAGTGCTCATGGATTTTTTATTGTTTACACTATTTTGTAAAACACTCTATTTAACCCTCTAGGAAAAGGTCCTTATATTTATTATATATCTGGGAGATTGCTTCTACTCTTTTTATTTCTCCTCTGTTTCATGCCTACCTTCTAATGTTTTTTTTTTAAATTAAACTACTCTCTGCTTCCTCAGAACATTTTTTCACTATACCTACTTCATTCTTAGAGTATTTCTTTTATCAAGTGTAATAATTTTTTATTTTCATCAATAAGTCAGTGTACAGAGAGGTTTCCTGAATGCTTTCTCCACTTTCATCTACTCAGGAGGCCAACCTCCATTTACAGTATTTGGAAAGTGACACAGACACAAACAGAGCGATAAGCATAATACATCTTCTAGTTTCCATGAACAGTTCCACTTGTACCCATGTGAGTCTTGCTGACTATGCCTATCATTAAGGGATGTCTGGCTATGTAGCAGCTATTAGAAAAGATGTTTTTAAACGTTTCACCCATTCCTTCCTTGTCCCCTAAATTGTTCTTAATGCATTTGTCCATGTATGCCTATTTAACAAGCCTTGCTTTCCTCAAGAAATACACTAGCTCACATAATCTTGCAGATCTACATCAGCAACTTGGAAAACTTATCTCCCTGTGACAGTCTATTTGGTTGTGGTGGCTACTCACCAGGGTTTCTAGATCACCATTTTCTTGTACAAGATGGGGTTTGCAAAACGGTTACCTCTCTCACTTGAGCTTTAAATTATATGGTTATTTTCACTCTTTGGAAGCTGAATCTGAAAAACAGAAAGATTTACAATGGGAATCTGTTGCTATTTCATTGTCCTGCACGATTAAAAACAGAGATGAACTCACAAGGATGCATGGATTTCCCCTTCAGCACATTATCCACTACAAGTTATCACTGAGTTAGAGAATAGACTGTGCTCACCTCAACAATTTTGCTATTAGAGGGCTCAAGATTGGCTTCTCAATAGACTTGGAGATGATTAAAGATTTATCCTTTATGAAATTCTTCTCATTGTTCAACCAAACTAGAAATGAGTTGACAGAAAGAGAAACCTGGCAAGTAAAATAAATAGGTTTTGTGTGTGTGAGTGTGTGTGCATATAAAGAAATAACCTTTTCCCCAAATGATGATCCATTTGTTATTTAGGGAATATAAAAAAATGCATTTATGTTCACATATTCTAAAAGTAAGAATCCCAGTAACCGAGAACTATAAACTGTCTGTATCTTGCTTAACACCTTCAGATTAAGGAAGATGGTATTTGCTCTTCCTCTTTAGGTCCCTTGTCTATCACAGCCATTATCAAACTATGGTTGATGTGCCAAAAAGAAAGCAAAGAGCCCCAAGTCCCACCTTCCCTGCTTTTAGCCAACTGTCAACTGCTACTGGGTGACAAAAAGGAAAAAAAAAATCTTCTTAACCCCTACAGTATTAATTTTATTTTCTGAAGTATGAGATTTTATTCCTCTTCTATCTTCAAGTAGAATCACTGATACAGTTTGTCAGAAGGGGGATTGGGCTATTTCTATCTTTGAAGTGCCAGGTAAGATTTTTAAAGCTGTGAATTTCCCAGGGTAAAAATTTGCTGAGTGGTGGAGAGAGATCCAAGATGGCGATTACTAGCAGCTCAGGATTGCAGCTCTCAGTGAAAGTGCAGAGAATGAGTGGACGCCACACTTACCAACAAATTTTTACTGCCCACGGACCAGGGCATTCCCAGTGAAGGAGCCCCATGGGTCGCCAACACGACCCTTTCAGCCAGCGCAGCTGTTTTGCCGGAGCCTCAGCCCGGCGGCTCTTGGTGCAGAGTAAACGGGACTGGGTCTCCTTTTGGATGATATTTGGAGCTCTGATAAGGCAGAGCAGTCCATTCAGCTGATTGAAAAAGGGACTGAAGAGGGAAGCCAGACCGGAGACCCCCGGGCAGAAAAGCACCATGAATTTCAACGCTGCTGTTTTAGCCAGCGTTGTGGGTTGCCACAGTGAAAATTACATAGATTCCGGAGCTGGGAATCAACAAGCTGGACGTCCACACAGAGACTTAATTTGAAAGTTGGTAATTACAGAGACGATAGGTGGATAAAACCATAAAGATGCCAAGAAGCCACCATAAAAAAACTGAGAACACTCAAAATCAGAATGTCTCTCCTTCTACAGAGGACGCTAGTTCCTCATTAGTAACAGAACAAGGCCTGATGGAAAATGAGTGTGAAGAATTAACAGAGTCAGGCTTCAGAAGGTGGCTAATAAGAAATTTCAGTGAGCTAAAAAAATATGTTCTAACCCAATGCAAAGAAACTAATAACTTTGAAAAAAGGTTTGATGAAATGCTAACGAGAATGGACAATTTAGAGAGGAACATAAACGAATTAATGGAGCTGAAAAACACAATACAAGAAATCCGTGAAGTATGCACAAGTCTTTACAGTCGAATTGATCAAGCAGAAGAAAGGATATTAGAGGTCGAAGACCAACTTAATGAAATGAAACGAGAAGATAACATCATAGAAAAAAGGATAAAAAGAAATGAGCAAAATCTCCAGGAAATATGGGACTATGTGAAAAGACCTAATTTATGCTTAATAGGTATACCTGAAAGTAATGATGAGAATGAATCCAAGCTGGAAAATATTTTTCAGGATATTATCCAGGAAAGTTTTCCTAAACTAGCAAGGCATGACAATACTCAACTCCAGGCAATACAGAGAACCCCACAAAGATATTCCTCAAGAATACCAATCCCAAGACACATAATTGTCAGACTTACTCAGATTGAAATAAAGGAGAAAATATTAAGGGCAGCCAGAGAGAGGGACCAGGTTACCCATAAAGGGAAGCCTATCGGACTCACAGCAGATCTCTCAGTAGAAACTCTACAAGCCAGAAGAGAGTAGGGGTTAATATTTA
>CAUYQU010021605.1:0-40038 GCA_963574635.1 Cheracebus regulus
ATTATATTTAATTGTGGCAAACAGCAATTACTTTTGCACCAACCTAATAGAATCTCCTTAAAGCATAAGTCTCACAGAACCTGTAAAATAATAACACAATGAAAACAAACCAAGGTATTCAAGTAACGAATAGCATGATGAATAGAATAGTACCTTACATCTCAATACTAAATTTGATTGTATATGTCCTAAATGCTCCACTTAGAAGATATAGAATGGTAGAATGGACAAGAATTCACCAACCAAGTATCTGCTGTCTTCAAGAGACAGTATGGACACATAGGGACTCACATAAACTTAAGGTAAAGAAGTGGAAAAAGATAGTTCATTCAAATGGACACCAAAAGCGAGCAGGAGTAGCTATTCTTACATCAGACAAAACAAACTTTAAAGTAATAGCAGTTAAAAAAGTCAAAGAGGGACATTATATAATGATAAAAGGACTAGTGCAAGAGGAAAATATCACTACTCTAATTATATATGAGCCTAACACTGAAGCTCTCAAATTTATAAAACAATTACTACTAAACCTAAGAACTGAGATAGATAGCAACACAATAATATTGGGTAATTTCAATACTTTCCTGACAGTACTAGACAGGTCATCAAGACATGAAGTCAACAAACAAACAATGGTTTAAAACTATATCCTAGAACAAATGGACTTAACATATATTTAGAGAACATACTACCCAACAACTGCAGAATATGCATTCTTTGCATCAGCACATGGAATATTCTCTAAGATAGACCATATGATAGGCAAGTCTCAACAAATTTAAGAAAATCAAAATTATAGCAAGTACTCTCTCAGACCACAGTGGAATAAAATTGGAAATCAACTCCAAAAGGAATGCTCTAATCCATGCAAACCCTTGAAAATTAGATAATCTGCTCCTGAATGATTGCTGGGTCAACAATGAAATCACGATGAAAATTAAAAACCTCTTTGACCTGAATGATAATAGTTGCACAACCTATCAAAACCTCCGAGATACAGAAAAGGCAGTGCTGACAGGCAAGTTCATAGCATTAAGTGCCTACATCAAAAAGTCTAAAAGAGAACAAATAGACAATCTAAGGTCACACCTGAATGACCTAGAGAAACAAGAATAAACCAAGTACAAATCCAGCAGAAGAAAAGAAATAACCAAGATAGAAGAACCTAATGAAATTGAAGCCAAAAAAAAAAAAAGATTTCAAAAGATAAATGAAACAAAAAGCTGGTTCTTTGAAAAGGTAAATAGAATTCATAGACCATTAGTGAGATTAACTAAGAAAATAAGAGAGAAGACCCAAATAAGCTCAATTAGAAATGAAATATTGCAACCATGATCACAGAAATACAAAAGATCATTCAAGGCTACTTTGAACACCCTTAGATGCATGCAATAGAAAACCTAGAGGAGATTGATAAATTCCTGGAAATATGCAACCCTCCCAGATTAAACCAGGAAGAAATAGAAACTCTGAACAGACTGATAACAAGCAGCAAGACTGAAATGGTATTGTAAAAGTTACCAACAAAAAAAAAGTTCAGGACCAGATGGATTCACAGCTCAATTTTATGACATTCAAAGAATTCATACCAATCCTACTGACACCATTCCAAAAGATAGAGAAAGAAAGAATCCTCCCTGAATCATTCTATGAAGCCAGTTTCACTCTAATACCAAAACCAGAAAAGGACATAAACAAAACTACAACAACAAAAAACTACAGACCAAGATCCCTGATGAACATAGATGCAAAAATTCTCAACAAAATACTAGCTAACTGAATCCAAGAGCATATCAAAAAGATAATATGCCATGGTCAAATAGGTTTCATACCAAAGATACAATTTGGTTTAACATCCACAAGTCATTCAATGTTATACACCACATAAACTTTTCTGCATTCAGTATAATGTTGCATAATGTTGGCTGTGGGTGCATCATAGTTAAAGCATTTCCCCCTGAAAACTGAAATAAGATGAGTATGCCTACTTTCACCACTTCTATTCCACATAGCAGAATGGAAGTCCTATCCAGAACAATCAGACAAGAAAAAGAAGTAACAGGCATCTGAATTGATAAAGAGGAAGTCAAGCAGCTGCTGTTTGCTGATAATATGATTGTATACCTAGAAAACTATAAGAACTTATACAAAAAGTTCCTTGAACTGGTAAATGAGTTCATCAAAGTTTCAAGATACTAAAATTAATGTACACAAATTAGTAGCTCTGCTATATACCAACAGCAACCAAGCTGAGAATCAAATTAAGAACTCAATGTCTTTTACAATATCTATAAAAAATATATATATAAATACTTAGGAATATACTTAACCAAGGAGGTGAAAGACCTCTACAAGGAAAACTACAAAACACTACTGAAAGAAATCATAGATGACACAAACATATGGAAACACATCCCATGCTCATGAATGGGTGGAATTAATATTGTGAAAATAACTATTGCCAAAAGCAATCTACAAATTCAATACAATTCCCATTGAAATGCCACCAACATTTTTCACAGAACTAGAAAAAAAAATCCTAAAATTCGTAGTGGAACCAAAAATGAGCCTGCATAGCCAAAGCAAGACTAAGCAAAAAGAACAAATCTGAGCTGGGCATGGTGGCTCATGCCTATAATCCCAGCATTTTGGGAGACTGAGACAGGTGGATCACCTGAGGTCAGAAGTTCAAGACCAGCCTGGCCAGCATGTCTAAAAATACAAAAATTAGCTGGACATGGTGGCAAAAGTCTGTAATCTCAGCTACTTGGGAGGCTGAGGTGAGAGAATCGCTTGAACCCAGGAGGCAGAGGTTGCAGTGAGTGAAGATTGTGCCACTGCACTTCAGCCTGGGTGACAAGAGTGAAGCTCCATCTCAAAAACAAACAACAAAAAAAGAACAACAAATATGAAGGCATCACATTACCCGACTTCAAATTATACCACCAAAACAGCATGATACTGGTATAAAAATGGGCACATAGACCAACGGAATGGAATAGAGAACCCAGAAATAAAACCAAATACTTAAAGCCAACTGATCTTTGACCAAGCAATCAAAAAATATAAAGTGGGGAAAGGACACCCTATTCAGCAAATAGCGCTGGGATAATTGGCAAGCCACATGTATAAGAATAAAACTAGATCCTCATCTCACCTTATACAAAAATCAACTCAAAATGAATCAAAAACTTAAATCTAAGATCTGAAACCTAAAAATTTCATAAGATAACATTGGAAAAACCCTTCTAGACATTGGCTTAGGCAAAGACTTCATGACCGAGGACCCAAAAGCAAATGCAACAAAAACAAATAGATGAGACTTAATTTAACTAAACAGCTTCTTCATATCAAAAGAAAAAATCAGCAGAGTAAACAGACAACCCACAGAGTGGGAGAAAATCTTCACAATCTGTACATCTGACAAAGGACTAATATTCAGAATCTACAAAGAACTCAGACAAATCAGCAAGAAAAAATCAACAATCCCATCAAGAAGTGGGCTAAGGACATGAATAAACAATTCTCAAAAGAAGATATGCAAATGGCCAACAAACATGTAAAAACTGCTTAACATCACTAATTATCAGGGGAATGCAAATCAAAACCACAATGTGTTATCAACTTACTTCTGCAAGAATGGCCATTAAAAAAAAAAAATCAAACTCATTTTCAATTGTTTGAAACTATTCCAAACAACTGAAAAGGAGCCTCAGTGGTTTGTGAGTGGATCTTTCAAACCATGGGTTGAAAAGTTCTATGGAAAAAAAAAGTTTCCCCGGCTGGGTAGCATGCTCAGTCACCACCTCCCTTTGCTGGGGGAGGGGGTTCCCCTTCCCTGTGTGGCTCTCAGGCGGGCAGCCACACCATAGTGTTCTTCCTTCTCTTAATGAGTCATGCCAGCCTTCTAGTCCATTTTGATGAGAGAATCTGAATACTTTGGTTGTTGACAGAGGATTCACATGCTTATTATTATGTTTTCTTTTGATGGGAGCCTCTGAACTCCACTGCTTCTAGTTAACCATTTTGGCCCCACCCCCTTATTTATTTAAATAAGCGTTCTTCCCCCTTGTCTTTCTCAGTTTCCTCTTTAACTCCAATAACCAAAATATTTGCTCTTTTGATGTTGTTCCATAGGTCCTGTAGTTTCATTTATTCTTTTTCAGTCTATTTTTTTCTTTTCTGTGTATTTAATCCATTTGTGAACTCACTGAATTTTTTTCTTCCATTTGAGCTATTCTGCTATTGATGCTTTCTGTAGTACTTTTTATTTCATTCATTATATTTTTCCACTCCAGGATTTCTGTTTTTTTATCATTCTTATTTCAATCTCTCTGTTAAATTTCTCTGATAAATTTCTGAATTCATTCTCTGTTATTATTGAAGTTCATTAAACTTCCTTAAAACAGCCATTTCATATTATTTGCCTGAGAGATCATATATCTTCATAACTAGGATTGTTCTTTGGCATCTTAATTTGAGGTCATATTTCCCTGAATGTTCTTATTCTTTCAGAAGTGTGACAATGTCTGCACAATGAGTAATCAGATATTTATTTTAGCTTTGCAGTCTGGCTTCGTGCCTGTCCTTCTTCAGAGAACCTTCCAGGGGTTGTAAGCTAACTCACTGTTGTGTTATGTGAGTCTGTGATCACTGCATTGATCTCAGCACCAGGGGATGCTATAAGCCTAGGCTTGCCATGAGTCTTGAGAGGGCTCTGAGGTTGATGCAGCTTTTTAGCACAGATGATCTTGGGGAAGACATAGGAGGATATCGGAACTATGTAGGAACACTGGTCAAGGACCTTAGTCAACAAGACTGTCCCAGTGTCCCAGATGAGCATGCTTCCCAGAAGTTCTCTGCATAGGTGATATGGGTCTCCAACTGCTATGAGAGGAACTGCATTTGAGACTGGGCCCACTGGGATTTGCTGTGGGAAAGAAGCTGGAGTGCCTTTCTGACTCAGGTGGGCATGCATCACCAAACAGGTCCTTGCACAAGTCAGGTAGCTCCTTAACTGGTACAGAAGAGATCAGGGCTGAGACTGAGCCTTCTTGGCACTTGCTGTGGGATGAAGGTTGACATGCCTATCATACTTGCTCAGACAGGAGTGAATCTCCCAGCAAGTCCCTGTACAGATGGGATAGTGCCACAACTGCAGCAGGAAAGGCTAGTACTAAAACTGAGCCCCCTTGAGATCTGCTGTGGGACAAAGACTGGAGAGCCCAGTCTTGACTTTGATGGATGCATGTCATCCAGTAAGTTCTAGCACAGATAGGATACCTCACCAATTGTAGCATGACGGGCTGGAATTGAGACTGCCCTCCCAACACCTCTTCAGGATCTCCTAAGAAACAAAGGCTAGAGAGCCCATCTTGTTGGCCCAGATGGGTACATGTCTTCCAGCAGGTTTCAGCACAAATGGGATTGCTCCCTGACTGCAACAAGAGGGATCAGAGCTGAGACTGGGCTCCCCTCAGCATCTGCTATAAGGTAGAGCATCTCTGAGCTGGGACCTCAACTGAGGAGAGCTGGAACAGCCCACAGGGAAAATTTCAGGTTCACTGTGGAAACCAATGTCAATGGGCAGCCAGCCTGTCCACCAAGGTATTAGTGTGCATGATTCTTTCTGGACCCCTTCATAGATGATTTTGATTGCAGCCTCAATGCCAAACACGGCTGTAGCCTAGCACTTTGAGGGACGAGACTGTTTCCAGGTTTGAACCTGGAAGCAAACTCAGCAAGGCAGATCAGCCAACTGGTTGTTTGTCTGCGCTCTCAAAACAACCCTCTTGTAGATCTTGAGTTCTTCTACTAGGACTTTATAAACTCCCACCTGAATTCTGAGGCTCCTGCACGAAGACTTTTAACTATGGATGGATGCAGAATTCTTATTATTGTGGGGGTATATGAATAGGTTAGCTTCTAACCCGCCATCTTAATGACATTAGTCATGTATTTTAAAAAAAAATGTTGGCGTGATAATAGACAAAGAGTGTGGAAATGTTCAAGATTAAAGAGATGTAACTAAATGCTGTTATGGACTGTTATAGAATCCTATTCTGAAGAGGAAAAAGGTTTGTAAAAGGCATTATTAGGTCCATTGGCAAAATTAAAATATGGATTATATGTTAGGTAAAAGTATTGTATCAATGTTAAATTTACTGATGCTGATAACAATACTGTAGTTATGTAAGAGAATATCTCTATTCTTAGAAAATACAATCTGAAATATATGAAGCCAAAGAACCATGAGGTAAGCATCTTATTCCTGAATGATTCCAGAAAAAAAGTACATGTACACACAAAGACACATACAGAGTTTTTCCAAGCATACACTATCTTTAGCATCTAACAATTTATATCATTATTATTACATAATAGATGTAACATGTTAAAAATTTTTGTATATCTATTTACATGATCTCATGGGTTTTCTTTTTTTAGTTTATTAATATGGTATAGCTAACCAACATTCAATAATTTATTTTTGAATGTTAAACCAACATTGCATTCTTGGAATAAGCCTCACTTGGTCCTGGTGTATTATCCTTTGTTGTATGTTGGTACAGTTAATTTCTAAACTTTGCTTTAGCATTTTTGCATCTCTGTTCATGAGAGGTATTGATTTATAATTCTTTTCTTTTAATGTTTTTGTTTACTTTTAGTCTGAGAATAATGTTGTCCTCAGTGAATGAGTCGGAAAATATTCCTTCTTCAATTTTCTGGAAGAATTTGAGTAGAATTGGTATGAATCTTTCTTAAATATTTGGAAGAATTTGTGAACAAAGCTGTCTTGGCCTGGAGCTTTTCATTTTAGATATGTTTTTAACAAAACATTTATTTCTTTAATTGATACAGGGTTATTCAGGTTATCTGTTTTTTCTTAAGCTTTGATAGTCTGTGACTTTTAAGAGATTTGTCTACTTCACATAAGTTGTTAAATTTATAGGTATTGTTCATAGCATTCCCTTGCCATCCTTTTGCTATTTATGAATTCTGTAGTATTGTCATGTTTCTCTTTCACAAATGTTGGTCATTTGTAACCTCTTTTTTTCCTAATTAGTGTGGCAGGAATCTTGTCAACTTTATAGATCATCTTTAAGAACCACCTTTGGTTTCACTGATTTTCTTTATTTTTCTGTCTTCTATTTTATTATTTCCACTTTGATCTTTCTATATCATTTATTTTCTTCCTTCTCTTCTGATTTTCTTAATTCTCTTAGTTCAGATTTCATTCACCTTTACTTCTCTAGTTTCATAAGATGAAAGCAGAGGTTGATTTGAGACCTTTTTTCTTTTCTAAAATAAGCATTTAAATGTATATATTATTTAAAAAATAGCCGTATTTAGGCTGGGCGTGGTGGCTCATGCCTGTAATCCCAGCACTTTGGGAGGCTGAGGTGGGTGGATCACCTGAAGTAAGGAATTCGAGACCAGCCTGGCCAACACAGTGAAACCCTATCTCTACTAAAAACACAAAAATTAGCTGGGCATGGTGGTACATGCCTGTAATCCCAGCTATTCAGGAGGCTGAGGCAGGAGAATCGCTTGAACCCAGGAGGTGGAGGTTGCAGTGAGCCGAGATCATGCCACTGCAATCCACACTGGGCTAAATATCAAGATTCTATCTCATAAAAAAAAAAAAAAAGACATCTTTAAAGTACTGCTTTACCAAATTCTGATACATTATATTTACATTTTTATTCAGTTCAAATAATTTCTATTTTCCCTTTTGGTGTTTTAATTCACCTATGTGTTATTTAAAAGTATTTTAACTTCCAAATGTTCAAGGATTTTCTATATCTTTTTTTTAAATTGATTTCTAATTTAATTGTAGTCAGATAACATTTTTGTATGATTTTAATAATTTTAAACTTAGACTTGGGTTTTGGCCCAAAATGTAGCCTATCTTGGTAAATGTATATATGAACTTAAAAAGAATGTTCATTCTGCGGTTGCTGGGTAATTTATTCTGTATCAGGTCAATTTGATTGGTAGTGTTGTTCAAATATTCTATCCTTGATAATTTTATGTCTACACATTCAGTCAACTATTGACAGTAAAGTATTCAAATCTCGAGTAAAATTGTGAGTTTGTCTATTTCTTCTTGCAGTTCTCTCAGTTTTTGCCTCATAAATTTTGAAGCTCCATTACTACATGCATGCACTTACTGCTCTTCCGCTGAATACTGGAGATGTATGTGTGTAGCACCCTCCTCTGACTTTGGAACTCTAGAATGCCCTGGTCTCCCAGACTCTCAGATTGATTTTATCAATTTGGAGAGACTGCCAGGTTCTGCCTCAGCTCCCTCTCCCTGTGCCACAGCCTAGAAACTTTCCCTGGGCAGTAAAACTGGAAGTTATAGGGTTGATTTCTTTTGTTTCTGGTCTCTCAAGGATTTTTCACTTTCAATGCCTGATATCCTGCATCTTAAAAACGGAAAACTATTTCCAATATATTCTGTTTAGTTTTCCTTATTTTGCCTTTTTTGTTTGTTTGTTTTAGGCAGAAGGTAAATCTGGCTGGAAACAGAATTCCTCCTTGTCTTTTGCTTAGGTTTAAATGTCTTACAACAGATCTCATCAGAATAAGGCAAAGAGCATGCAAGAATAAATGACGAAGAATGGTAGAATTCTGGAACAATCTACCTGTTCTACGTAAAAGAAAATGATGCATACAGCCTTGTTTTTATTAAGTCATCACCCTCTTGGGCTATTTTATCAAGTTATATATAATATAAACTAGGCCTGAACTGCCAATAAGACCCACATGACTTTAAACTATTTACTCATTTATTCATTCAACAATGAACAATTCACTGAGTAAATATATATTAATCACATATTATATGATAGGTACTTGGGATAGGGCAAAAAAATAAGGTAATCTTTGTTTCAATGTTAGTCAATATTTAAATAAGGAGATACACAGAAAAATCAAGAAACAAATAAGATCACTTCAAATAATTTTAAGTCTCATGAAGAAAACAAAACAGCATCTAGAGAAAGTGGTAGGGAAGAAAGGCTATTCTAGCTTACCTAGCTCCTTAATGGAGTTTTCTCTGAAGACCTGGCATTGAGTTTAGACTTTAATAAAGCAAAGAAGAAATGATATGATAGTATGAGATGGGGTGAGGAGGTAAGGAGACATTCCAAGCCAAGGAAATAGCAAATGCAAATACACCAAGAAGAGATACAGTTTTCTGCAATTGTGTGTTATACAAAAGATCAGAATGGTTGCAGACTAGAGAAGGTGGAAGACTGGTATGGGATGTGGTCTAAGAGCTAACAGGAACCCCATTATGTAGGCCTTGTTGGCCACGGCAAGGCACTTGGAATTTCAGTGGTAAGCTAGCAGAGTTTTGTGCAATAAAATGTTATGATAAGATTTCTGCTTTGAAAAGATAATTCTGCCTGCTGTGTAGGATGCATGGGTCTGAGTAAGATGTGACGGAAGTTTGAACTAGAATTATAGCAGTTGAGTTGATGAGAAGTGATCATGCTTGGAATATTGAAATGACAGTGCTTAATTAAGATGAATTATAGAGTATGAAGGAAAGCAAAGAATCAAAAATGTTTGTAGCCTGAGATACTTGCATGGTGGATATAGCATTTTTCTAAAGGAGAAAATCTGGTGGATAAGCAGATTTTTGAAAGTTTTCTGATGTCTGAGTGAATATGTCAGTCTAGCAGTCAGATACACAAATCTGGAGCTGAGGAGAGGGGCCAACCAGCTCATTACAAGATTACCTAGTGAGTAATAACTTAGGACAAGACTTAAGTCATTTAAATTTAGATATCAAGTAGAGTTTTCTAGTGCTGTGAAAAATGATATTGATAGTTTGATAGGAATAGCATTGAATCTGTAGATTGCATTGGATAGTATGAACACTTTAACAGTGTTGATTCTTCCAATCCAAGAGCATGGAATGTTTCTCTATTTGTTTGTGTCATCTATGATTTTTTTCAGCAGTTTGCAATTTCTCTTTGTAGATATCTTTTGCTTCTCTGGTTAGATATATTCGTAGGTATTTTATTTGTGTGTGTGTGTGGCTATTAAATAGGATTGTATTCTAATTTGGCTCTTACATGGAACCGAAAAAGAGCCCAGGTCAGCCACGGGGACTCATGACTGTAATACTATCACTTTGGGAGGCTGAGGTGGGTAGATGACTTGAGGCCAGGAGTTTGAGACCAGTCTGGGCAATATGGTGAAACTCCATCTCTACAAAAAAGAAAAAAAAAGAAAAAAAAAATTTGCTGGTCTGGCATATGTTCTGTAGTCCCACCTACTCAGGGAGGCTGAGGTCACGGCTGCAGTGAGCCCAGGAAATTAAGGCTGCAGTGAGCCATGATCATGCCACTGTACTCTGGGAGGGGTTATAGAGCAAGACCCTGTCTCAAATAATAATTTTTTAAAATCCCAAATTACCAAAGCAATCCTAAGAAAAAGAATGAAGCCAGAGGCATCACATTACCCAGCTTCAAACTATACTATAAGGCTGCAGTAACAAAAACAGCATAGTACTGGCACAAAAACAGACACAGAGACCAATAGAATAGAATAGAGAACCCAGAAAGAAAGGCACATACCTGCAGCCATCAGATCTTCAACAATAAGCAATGAGGAAAGGACTCCCTATTTAATAAATGCTGTTAGCATAGCTGGATAGCCATATTGATAAGAAACTAAACTGTGTCCTCATATTTCATCATATAAAAAATCAGTTCAAGATGTATTAAAGATTTAAATGTAAAACCTCAAGTATAAGAATCTTAGAAGAAAACCTAGGAAATACATCTTTGGACATTGGCGTCTGAAAAGAATTTACGATTAAGCCCTCAGATGCCTTTGTGAAAAAAAAAAAAAATTGACAAATGAGACCTAAGAAAACTAAAGAATGCCTGTACTGCCAAAGAAACTGTCAGCAGAGTAAACAGACAACCAAAAGAATGGGACAAAATATTTGTAAACTATGCATCTGACAAAAGTCTGATATCCAAAATCTATACAAAATTTAAATAAGCAAAAAACAACCCCATTTAAAAATGAGCAAATGATATGAATAGACACTTCTCAAAGAAGACATACAACTGGCCAACAAACATGAAAAAATCCTCCACATTACTGATCATCAGAGAAATGCAAATCAAATCTGCAATGAGATACCATCTCACACCAGTCAGAATGGTTATTACTAAAAAGTCAAAAACAACAGATGCTGTTGAGGCTGCAGAGGAAAGAGAATGTTTATACACTGTTGGTGGGAATTTAAGCTAGTTCAGCCACTGTGGAAAGCAGTTTGGAGAGTTCCCAAACCACTTAGAACTACCATTCAACCCAGCAAACCCATTATGGGTATATATCCAAAAGGGAACAAATTCTTGTACCAAAAAGACACAGGCACGGACGTGTTCATTGCAAGACTAGTCACGATAGCAAGGACATGGAGTCAACCTAGGTGCCCATTAATGGTGAACTAGATAAAGAAAATATGATGCATATGCGCCATGGAGTACTATAGAGCCATAAAAAATGAAATTTTGTCTTTTACATCAATGTAAATGCAGCTGGAGACAATTATCCTAAGCAAATTGACACAGGAACAGAAAACCAACAAACACTGCATGTTCTCATTTATGAATGAGAGTTAAATATTGGGTACACATGGATATAAAAATGGCAACAATAGAAACTGGGGACCACTGATAGGGGAGGGAGGAAGGAGGTTAAGGATTTGAAAAACTATTCAGTACTATGCTCAGTGCCTGGGTGATGAGATCATTCATACCCCAAACCTTAGAATCACACAATATTACTTTGTATATTTTATACACATGAACCTACTGAATCTAAAGTTACAAACAAATGAATGAATGAATGTTTTTTAAATAAGAAAGAGAAAAATTACAGGAGAGGTCAGGCTACCAAAGTATACTCAGAAACAGCAGCAGATGAAATAGAAAAAAAAAGAAAAAGAAAAACTACAACTATGAGAACAAAGTGTTTCTAGAAAGAAGGAGTATTTATGCTAAAAACTGTTGAGAAGTCAAATACAATGAGATTTGAATAACCACTAGACTTGGCAAGATGGAAGTCATTTGTGATTTTGATATGAGCTACTCATTGGAGTAGTGGAAAATCAAGTCCAAGAAGATAGAACGGAATGGTGAGTAAGCAGAAACAGTAAGGGTAGGAATCCTGTGCTTATAGTATCTGTATTCCTGTATGTGAGGATACAGCCATAGGTACATTTTGTGTTTTAAATAAAGTCTCCTCAAGAAAGTTAAATTAGGCTTGTTCCAACCAAGTTCTTTCTCATGCTACTCTGTGCAACCTCTTCCATATGTGTTAAGCTGGAGAAGATTCTAACTTAGAAGACAGATACACAACGTTGTAGAATTGACCTGAATCATTTTGATCTTCCAAATGCCCTTTGTTCAATGCACTAGGGTATTTTCCCCAAAGAACTTATTTTATTATTATCCTATATTTTATTATGGAATATTTAATATATACAAAAGGTTATATAATATATTATGAATGATAATAAGTTATGGGGGAAATAATACTCTACCTAACTTAAGAACTATGTAATTATTATTTTGCATCTCACTGTGGGATCCTTCCCTCTGTCATTCTCCTGACTCCAGCTCTCTCTAAGGGTGACAACTACCCTAAATTTAATTTTCCCCTAGATTAAAAAAAAATTTATAATATAGTATATATTCCTAAACACTATATTATTTATTTGTCAATCTTCACAGCATATGTGTTACAAGCCTTTTTTCTTTGTAGAAGTAGAAACTTAAGTGATTCTATATGATTTACCAAAGGCCAAGAAACCAATGAAAACTAGAACCAGATGTAGTTACTCCTTCTTGGTTCAGATCGTAACTCATGCTAATACTCACAAGAGCTAGTACTGGAACATAAAGTCACTATGGAATAGGCAGTCTTCCCAGCTTAACCCAAATACAACCTCAAATCCTGTATAACAACACAAGCAGTTACTACCAATCACTTGGCTCTTTTAAAGACATGAACTGGACTTAATCAAAAAGCCCTGATGGTTGAATAACATGGAATACAATTATTATCCAAGTGCTTTTTCTCAAGGATGACAAGATTTCTTTCTCATTTTAATATTGAAAATGCTTTTTAATAACCTCCACAGTTTGATGTTAGAAAACATATGTTGAGAAACACTAGGAATAATTTATTTTTCCAATTTGAAAATCAATAGTAACATTTCATATCTTTGTACCAGGAATTTATACACCAGGAGCATTTCACTAATGAAAGCACTGTTTTAATATTATGTTGTAATATAATTATAGAATCTTAACACTAACTGTCCAAATGTATTCTCTCTACCTTGATATTATCTTCTTTTCATCGATGAGATTACCTGACTCCAGTTAGTAGTACAGTTAGTAGCAGACTTCACCAGACGCAATATTCTTTGACCAATCTGTCCTTAGTCAGAGATTTAGGCCTAATAGCTCAGCTGACACATCCATCTTGAAGTAAGTCCTTTATTTTGTATGTAAACAAAGTGTTTCCAGAAAGAAGGAGTGTTTATGGTAAAAGCTGTAAAAGCTGCTGAGAAGTCAAATACACTCAGATCAGATAGCCACTAGACTTGGCATGATGGAGGTCATTTGTGACTTCCATCAAATGTGGTATTGAGTTTCTGCATTATTCTTGAAATTGAGCTGCCATTTTATATCCTAAATATAATATGTGCATCCTTGTCTTGCATAGGGACTCATCTTCTTCTGATAATAATACCCCACTTTCCTATAAATAACCTATTTCATACGCTTTAGGTACAGCACATAACCAGCCATATTCAGTAAAAGAGCCTCTTGCCCCAAGCCTGAGTGATTAGTTCTAAACTGGCTATGTGATCCAAGCCTGGCCAACCTGATCTAACATGAAGACTTCTCTTTGGGGAAGTTTAAACTCATAAGATATATGTCTTGAAGTAGTTAACTGCTTGTCCTGTAGTGCCAACGGCAATCTTGCCCAACATTTGAGAGTACAATTTTAAGAAATAGTGACATTGAACCTTCATAATATCTTTGGACACCCCCCCACACACACACACATACACAATGTTATCCATACATAAAACAATTTCTATTAAGTGGACTAACAGAAATTGTTAGTCCCGGACTTTTAGTTAAATTAACTAAAAATAATTTTCCCTTAGGCCGTGGTGGCTCATGACTGTAATCCCAGCACTTTGGGAGGCCGAGGCGGGCAGATCACTTGCTGTCCGGATTTGGTGACCAGCTTCCCAAACATGGTGAAACCCCAACACTACTAAAAATACCAAAAAAAAAAAAAAAAAAAAAAAGGAGCCAGGCATGATACCAGATGCCTTTAATCCCAGCTACTTAGGAGGCTGAGGGGCAAGAGAATCTCTTAAACCTGGGAGGCAGATATTGCAGTGAACAGAGATCGTGCCACTGCACTCCAGCCTGGGCAATAGACCATCTCCAGTAATAATAATAATAAAATAATAATAACTTTCCCTTAAATAGTTTGAGTAGAATTTTTAAGCTTTCAACTGAAAGAGACATGGCTAACACATAAATAAGTATACAAAAATGAGATATGGCAAACAATAGACCTTAAAATGAGGTGTAGTCTGGGTCCAGATGGAATTTATGTGGTCATGAAACAGCTGATTAAAGTATGTGTATTGTGTTTCATGGTACAAATCATGTGCTTACTCAGGCTGTAGCTTTAGTAACTTAGTAAAAAGATATTCAGAGACATCTGCTTTCAACCAAGATGGAGGAACAGAGACAAGAATTGCCCTCCTGCAGCAAGCAACTAAATAATATGAAAAAATACATTAAACAGTGATTTTCAGATTTTGGATGGCAGGCATCACAGGACACTGATACATGAAAAAGAAAATTAATGAGGTGAACTCTGGAAACTGCCTGGGAACAGTTTCTAGGATACAGTGCAAAGAGAATGAACCCAGGCAGAACCCAGCAGTCTCCTGAGTTGGAAAGGCAGAATTAAGGGATTGCAGAAGCCAAGAAAACTAGAATTTGAGCGAAGAACCAGAGAGGAGAGAACTGGTCAAGAGAGTAGCAGAGATCTTCAGAGGTCCCCTTTCCCTCATCATCTCTTCACCTGAGTCCTAATCATTGCATGTATACGAGAAAATAATCCTAGGCCATGGGAAGAACCACCTGAAAGGGGCAGATAGAACAATCCCTGGAGATCCCACAGGGCCAGTAATAGTTGCTGTTTCCTTTTTTCAGATTTTAAAAATGGCATTATACATAGAGCATTAGGAGTACTCTGAAGGGTACTGACTCACTAGTGGGCAAAATTAGCCCTAGACCAAAGGCTAATCTGGTCCCACCTAACAAAAATCTGTTTTGTTAAACTGTTATAAAGTAACTTAACTATGTCCTAGAATAAAGTTCCAGAATATTGTTTAATATACATGAATATCCAGCAGCATACAAAGTAAAATTATATCTGGCATGTAATAAAAAAATTATCAGGTCTTCAAAGAAGCAGGAAGATAAGACCCTTAGTCAGTAGAAAAATCAATCAAAATAGAAACAGATGATAGAACTGGTAAACATAAACATGTGAGAAATTATTATAACTTATTCCATATGTTCACAAATGTAGAGGAGAATATGAGCATGATAAGGAGCGACATAAAAGATGTAAAAATGATCCAGACTGGTCATCCAGATGTGAACAAGACAATGTCAGAGATTTAAAATACACCAAAACAAACTGCAACCCAGAGGGACCTGACAAATAATGCCTTTGTTTAGAATCAAATTCTATTGTTCTAGATGACCCAATGAGCTCCATTTCCTCATTTGTGAAATGGGGATAATAATAGTATCCATCATATTGGGATATTACAAGGATTAAATGAGCTTACAAGTGCAATTCAGAACAGACCTTGAAACATAAAGAGAATTCATTAATTTAGCTAATAATATTAACAATATAAATTATTTACATATTTCAGCCAGTTGCTCTGCTGTGCTTCAACTCCCTCTTGATTTCCCAGCTGTTAATAATCTGCTTAGCGGAACCAATTATCACTATTTTTGCCAACACATCCAGTTTGACTGAACTTTCTTTTGCCATATTCTGTTGACTATGATCCCTCCCCAGGGCCAGCCTAGTTTCTGCTTCTTTTCCCACTTGGTTTAGTCTGTCCTGCTGTTTATCAAATTCGCTGTTCTCTTTCTGACAACAGGGAACCTTGAAAGTCATCCAGTCCAATCACTAAATCTCCAACAGTGATAGGTATTATAAAGAGTTTATTTTATTTTCCTAGGAGAGAAGTTTCAGACAAGACATAATATACACAAACCAGTTCTGTGAAGTTTGTATTACTGAAATAATGAGTTTGACTAAATCTTATTACATAAATGATTATATTTCAGTTTATATTATATAATATAGAGAGTATATTATATACCATCAACATGTAAAATAATAGTGTATTATATAATGTAACATTGCATAGTATTCTACCCTGTATTCATAAATCCAATTTCTATATAAATGAAAAGTAACTAGCTAATTGCATTAATTATAGCTATAATTCATTTTAGCAATTTTTGTGTCAAGGAAAGTTTTTATATACTATCTCATTTCATTTCACCACAACTCTGTAGGGTATTTATTATTGATATCCCTACTTTACAAATGAGAAAATTGAACTTCAGAAAGGTTAAGTGATAGAAAATTGGTGATACTGGATTCTATTTCATGTCCTTCTGAGTTAAAAACCTTAGTTCTTAACTACTCTGCTATACTGGATAGCAATGAGATAAGTGCCTTGAATAGATCTAGCATTTGTTGTTCTACTTCAAATAGCATGTTACTAAAGCACAAAACAGGAAGATTCATAATATTAATGCTGAGAAGGCTCTGAAAATCTACAGATAGAAATAATTCCTGGAGAGAGAGGACAACCATACCATACTACACCTTGAATCACCCGTGAAGTCAAAACAAGCATGATATCTAGCTGTAGTCAGAAATCATTTTTCTTTCTAGTTCTTCATAGCTTCTCCTTCCCCACTCTTTAAACTATCCTGATCTGCTTTCCTACTGTGACTTATTTCCAGTGATGTATAGTCTGGATCACAGCATCTGCACACCTGGTGGACTGTATATAGCTATCTATGCTGTGAATGCCAAGGATTGTAGGAAACTGGGGAAGTACGATACAAGCTCTCATAACTCCGAAATGAAGACGTGAGCTCTGCAGATGGTGGGAACTGGCCAAAAACAATAGTATCAAAACCATAGATGAGCACTCTCACATGAAAAAGCAAAACTCAGTCAGAAGCCAAATAACAGAGCATTTTGATGAAAAGTAACGTGTTTTATTAAGTCAGTTTCATCTATTTGTTGAACTGTATGCCTTTTGTCATAAAATACACATGCATTAACATATCCTGTAAACAGTACTCATTATCTGGTCAGGCACTATGTTTAGTATAGCGAGTACAAAAAAAAGGAAACAAAAATCCCAGATGTCAAAGTCTTCATAGTTGGGTAGAAAAATCAAATATATAAATAAGTTGATGCCTTACACCACCAGCCAAACACCACCAGAAATATACCCGTATTCAAAGCCGGGTTTATTATTTGCTGCAACAAGAGAGACCCCAGGCCATGAGGAGCAAAGAGGAGTCTCAGAGGGTCATAGCAAGGACTTATAGAGTTTGAGTTTAGGCTCGCATTAGGTAATTTAGGGGAAGGTTCAAGGAAACAGTGGTTTTTGTCCACATCAGGTGCTGTCAGAAAGTGGGAGGAATTCTGTGATCATCAATCTTAATTTTTATTGAGGAGGACGAAAGAATGGAATGGAGTTAAACCTGTAATTTGTAAGGCAGCTGGAGCTATTAACTGGGAGCAGGGCGTATGCAGCATTATTATGGTTAACACCGTGTTCTTGTTTTTTTCTGGGCTCTGATGTAATTATAGAGGGTCCCTATGGTTTATACACAGAGTAACATCATATGATTTTGTTTTTCTGTAATATGTACGTTCAGCTATGTTCAGCAGGATAACTGCGGCTTGTCTGGGAGTGAAGTATTTTTTTCTTCCTCAATTGTGTGCTACACTATACCTTGATATGTGCTAAACTGCAAGAATACACACGTTTAAAAGGCTAATAAATTCTGCTTATGAATAGGTGTTCTTTAGAAAAAGGGTTTATGTGAACAATATACTGAAGAACAGAATTTATTGGGCTCAGGAGAGGTGAGGGGACATTTCCAAGCAAAAGTAAAGCTTGTAAGCACACACAACATGATGGGGAACTTCAAGTGAAGCAGCACTACTAGAATCAATGAGGGACATGAGTTGGCGAGACTGAAGCTGAGCCAGCAAGTCACGGTCAAGTCATAAAGGAGTTTGACTTCCTTCAGCTGGTAAACATGAATCCATCAAAAATAACGTGAATCAGAGGCCAGGCATGATGGCTCACGCCTGTAACTCCGCACTTTGGGAGGCTGTGGTGGGCAGACCACTTGAGGTCAGGAGTTTGAGACCGGGCTGACCAACATGGTAAAACCCCATTTCCACTAAAAATACAAAAATTAGCTGGGCATGGTGGTACGCACCTGTAATCCCAGCTACTCAGGAGGCTAAGGCAGGAGAATCACTTGAGCCTGGGAAGTGGAGGCTGCAGTGAGCCAAGATCCCACCATTGCACCCTGCACTCTAGACTGGGTGACACAGTGAGACTCTATCTGAAAAAAAAAATAGAGTGACATAATCAAATCTTTGTTTTAGAAAGCAGACCTTGGCAGTAATATGGAGAACAAACTACTCTGAGGAGACTTTTTAAAAAGAAACCAGTTAGTAAATTATTTTAGCCAAGAGACAATTCATGTTTAAACTGAATCAGTAGAGGTGGTGATGGACGACAGAGGGGTATAAGAGATGTCACTGGTATGCAATTAACCAGAGTTGGAGATTATATCCTACACTAAAATGTAAGCTACATCGGAGTAAAATCAGGTACATTTGCCTACACTGTACCCCTAACGAGTACAGAGTCTGAAGTGTGGCAGTTGCTCAATGAATGTTTGTTAAATTAAGAAATGAATTGTGAGGGATGGGTTGGAGAAGATGTGAATGAGGGAGAAATAGTATATGTTTCTAGGTCATGGTGCTGGGTGAATGGTGACTAAATAAACTGAGATAAGGGAGCATATTTGTGGAGGAATAAGTTAGTTTGATTGTAGACAAACCCACAAAACAAAATACATATTTTTGGTTTTATATATTTAAAATCTTTCAGGGGATATTTTTTAAATGAAAATATGACAACAACCTGAAGTGTGTTGATTAACCAAATAAAACTCAGAGTCCCAAAATTATTAACATATGTTTAGAGAGGTTAATAAGTTCCTTCAATGCTGAAAACTATCCTGTGATAAATAAAAGGCCTAGACTTACTAATTGTATTTATTGTCTAAAGAGACAGAGCTAAAAACTAAAGTTCTGGAAAATATAATTGGCATGTGAACTCAAAAATTTACTTTACCATAAATTGTTCAGCTTTATTGAGGTATAATCAACATACAATAAACTATATATATTTAAAACATAACGTGATGAGTTTTGACATACTTGCACACCTCTGAAATGGTCACCACAATCAATGTAATGAATATATCCATCAACTCTAAAAATTTCCTTATGGCTCTTTGAAATCCCTTTCTCCTTCCCTTCCTTTATCACTCTATCTCCCAGCCCCAGTCCCAAGCAACTACTGGTCTGGGTTCTATATATAGATTAATGTGCAGTTATATAATTTTATATAAACAAAATCCTACAGTATATCTTCTTTTTTGTCTGACTTTTTTCATTTGGCATAATTGTTTTGAGAATCATCCATGTTATTGCATGTATCAAAACTTTATTCCTTTTTAGTATTCCATTGTATGGACATGCAAGCAATTTCTTTATGGATTATTTTATTGATAGACATTTAGGTTGTGTGCCAGTTTCAAAATATGTGGAAAAATATTATTTCGATACTACTTGAAACTACTCCCTTTAAGAAATGGAGTCTGATTTCCCTCTCCTTTCCAGTATGGACTGGCTTAGCAACTCATTTCCAATGAATGGAATAAAGCAGAAGTGATAATATACAACTTCTGAAACTAAGTCATATAAAGATTTTGGACTTCTTCCCTGCTCTTTCAGGTCATCCACTCTGGGGGAGGCCAAATGCCATGTTGTGAGGAAACTCAAGAAGACATGGAGAAGGCTTTCTCCATGGGGCTGCTTGAGTTTCCTCATAGTATGTCCCCTGTCAGCAGTCATGTGAGTGAGCCAGGCTAAAAGCAGATCTTCTAACATCAGTCCAGACATCAGATGACCACAGGCCCTTCACAGCTTGACTGTAACTTCATGGGAGACCCAGAGCCAGAACCACCTGACTAAGCTGTCCCAGGATTCCCAATCCACAAAAATTATGAGATCATAAATGTTTATTATTTTGTCACTAAATTTTGGGTTCATGTGTTACACAGCAATAGAAAACTAATTTAGGTTATTTCAGATTCAGAGTTATTATAAATAAAGCTGATATTAACATCTATATACAAATCTATTTATGAATATATGCTTTCATTTATTTGGGCTTACTACATGTTTTGACTAAAATTTTATTTCGCCTTATTTTTTTTCCATTCAAGTGTCAAGTTGACCCAACAAGGTTATATGCTCAAGGTACTTAATATTCCACACAATGCTCAGCCCCATACTAATTGACTAGTAGATGATCAATATTTTAAATTGAGAACAATAATAAATAGCCAAATGACTTTCAGTAGGCAGCGGGGAGAAGAGAGAAGGTTATTCAATGTTGCTTGTGGACATGCTGACTGACCTCCCCGAGCCCTATCCTATGAAAAACAAGTTGATTTGCTTTAGGCCCAGCAGAGCGATGCAGTTTGGAGTTCATAAAGAAAGTTTTATCCCCAGGTGATGTGAGTTCTCATTTGAACACCACACATAAATGGGTGGAATTAATCCAGCTCCATCCTGGTGAAAACCTGAAGTGACATGCTTCTCAAAATAGAAATAACATGTATTTGATCACATCACCAGACTGTGTCCTCTCTCTTTCAGCTGATTTTTAACCAATTTAAGCTGTGCTTAGGGGAATAAACCATGGCACTGAGAATTTGAGTGAGATTTCTCTTTCAGCTCAGATGTGATTGGAGAGAGCAGGTAGAGAGCATACAGACTGCTTTGCTCAAAGGGTTTCTACTGATTTAGTTCCTTTATCTGGCATGGGGGATGCTGAGCTTTCTAAAGGGGCAGAACTGTATTAAAGAAATATTCTGAGCAAAGGGGGTTTACCAAACTGATCCACAATGCACTGAATTTACGGTAAATATAATTACATCTATTAGTGGGAGAAAGGAATCCCTCCATAGCAGTTCTTGAGAGGTAGTAATAACATGGAATTTTCTAAAATATTAATGAAATTTTCTGTTTTACATTTTCTTATACTAATCTTGCTTCTATTCTACCAGAAAATTGGCCTAGGGGAGATTTAGAATTGTTAGAACAAGAATGTAAAGAGGAAAAAAAAAAAAACAGTGTTAATATTCAGCTCTTGCTATCTGAAATTCACCAACTTGTTTTAGAAAGAGAGAAGGATTTTCTAGACTCTTTTATTGCTTCCTTTAGAGAGTCAAAATTGATCATCTTAGTTACAATTTTTTTTATATATTAGGGAGATCCCATCCACATAGGAAGGCTGAGCAAGCAAATTCATTCTCAGCCTGGTTAGAGGAAGTGAAGAAGGCAGAGTAGAAGGGAGCAGAGGCAGTGAGCAGAGGAAACATCAAGGCTGTTGATCCCTTTTATGCCTCCAGTGCCCAATGTAAAAGCACACTGGGGCTTTAGAAATATCCGAATAAATATATTGGCACCTGAGAACCTTGGCGCTATTGGTATCCATCCCTCACTGCAAGCTTAGGAGAAGGCCTGTACCCAACCGCTTTTCAATGTAGAAAAGAGCAAAATATTGGAGGAGGGTGGAGGCAGAAAGAAAGTAGATATGGGAGCCCGAATGTTCATGTCGAAAATGCTCAGAAAACCCTCCACATCCTGATAAAGGTATGGAGAGGCAGTGAGAATACTGCTGAACCCACACAGAGCTTCGGGTCCAGAGCAAATGGCCAAGACCATAGATGCCAGTGGGAGAGATACCACAAATAATCCCCAAGAGGCTACTGAGATCTGTGGGGTCCCAACAGTGCCCAGATTTAGCAGGAGACTACTGGTCTGACTACTGACCAGATAAGTGCAGCATTATACACCCTCTTCTGCCCCTCTTTACGATGGAGTGTGAAAATAGGGAAAGGATTGAATCTTACATAGTTTTATGCGGTTAGAACAGTGCTTGGAACATATAATATCTTCTGGATCATTTTGTTTGTTTCTTTGTTTGAGAAGGAGTCCTGCTCTGTCACCCAGGCTGGAGTGCAGTGGTGCAATCTCGGCTTACTGCCACCTCCGCCTCCCAGGTTCAAGCGATTCTTTTGCCTCAGCCTCCCAAGTAGCTGGGATTACAAACACACACCACCATCCCTGGCTAACTTTTTGTTATTTTTATTTTATTTTTAGTAGAGTCGGGGTTTTGCCATGTTGGCCAGGCCGGTCTGGAACTCCTTACTTCAGGTGATCCGCCACCTTGGCCTCCCAAAGTACTGGGATTACAGGCATGAGCCACCATACTCAGCCATCTTCTGGATCATTTTAGAGTGACTGGGCAATCATAGAAAAATATAGGAGCTATTGTTAATTTCTGCTTGACAGTTGTGATGACAATACAGTTTTGAATGTGCTATACCAGTTTGTAATTGCATTAGTTTGCTAGGGCTGCTATAACAAAGTAACAGAGACTGGATAGCTTTAATAACAGAAATGAATTTTCTCACAGTTCTGCAGGCTAGAAGTCCAAGATCAAAGTGTTGGCAGTGTTAATTTCTTCTGACGCTTCTCTCTTTGACTTACAGAGGGCCATTTTCTTCCTGTTTGTACATGGTCTTTTCTCTGTGCCTATGTTTATTGTTATCTCCTGTTCTTATAAAGATGCCAGTCATATTAAATTAGGACATACCCCCAATGACCTTGTTTGACCTTAATTACTTTAATTACCTTTTTAAAAGCCCTATCTCAAATACAGTCACGTTGTGAGGTACTAGGGTTAGGACTTCAACATATGAATTTGGTAGAGAAGTGAGGGACACAATTCAGCCCATAATAGTAAGCAATCAGAAATTAGTGACTAAGGACCAGGCATGGTGGCTCACATCTGTAATCCCAGCACTTTAGGAGGCCGAGGTGGGTGGATCACCTGAGGTCAGGAGTTCAAGACCAGCCTGGCCAACGTGGTGAAACCCCATCTCTACTAAAAATACAAAAAAAATTAGTTGGGCATGGTGGTGGATGTCTGTAATCCCAGCTACTTGGGAGACTGAGGCAGGAGAATTGCTTGAACCCAAAATGCAGAGGTTGCCGTAAGCTGAGATCACACCACTGCACTCCAGCCTGGGCAACAAGAGCAAAACTCTGTCTCAAAAAAAAGAAAATTAGTGACTATGAGCAATGACTCATGCCTGTGATCCAACACTTGCTGGAGGCCTAGGTGGTAGGATAGCTTGAGGCCAGGAGTTTGAGAGCAGCCTGGGCAATATGGCAAGACCCTGTCTCTACAAATAAAAAGTAAAAAATTAGCTAAGCATGGCGGCACACACCTGTAGTCCTACTGAGGAGAGTAAGGTGGGAAGATGGCTTGAGCTCAGGAATTTGAAACTGCAGTGAGTTATGATCACACCCCTGCACTCTAGCCTGGGTGATAAGCGTGAGACTATGTTTAAAAAGAAATACACATAAGAGTTAAAATGTTATAATTCTTTTCTAATCCAAACAGTCAAGTATATAATTTTAGAGTTTAATAACTCTGCTTCAGATGTTTTTTTATGCATAAAAAAATTTATTCTTTATGTTTCCCTGATTTATTATGTATTGCCCCTAACTGGAGAGCCGTTAAAAAAAAATTTCCAAATCCCATCCCAGACCTACTGAGTCTGCTCTCTGTATAGGGGGATTCTCTGTGGCACCAAATAGCAGGAGTTATTCAAAGAAGAGGTTATGGTTTCACCAGCCACTATAGGAGATATATGTTACTTTTTGCTACCTAGTCTCTATTTTCTTGGTGTCCTTTGGGAAATTACTGCCTCCATTGTGTGCAATCTTGGACCTAAAAAACTCCCTAGCTCAGGGGTGGACCAGAGACCAAAGATGGCTACTTGGACTCTCTTTCCAGACTTTGAACTTTAAGTGGAAGAAAGGAGAAGAATGGTTGCAATAGTATCCTGAAATGACTGTGGTATACTCAGTACTATCTATATTCCTGAAGATAGCTGTTGCTGTTATTTTTTAAGCCTGGTTCTCTACCTTCTTACTATTATCTTTCCATAGATTCCTTTTCTGTTTTTGTTAGCCAAAGTTGATACTCTTGCTTGGACCTCAAGACCTGCAACTATTGTAAACACTTGGAAAGTAAGAGGAATAGCTACTTGGAATAGACAAGGAGATAGATACAGCCTAGCTTTAAATAAATTATGATAATTTCTAATTAATATCCCTTAATTAGTAACTTATAACAAATTTCTTAGATATACAATATAATAACTAGTAAGACATTAACTACATTTTACTAAGAGATTTAACCCTAGGGAACCATATGTGAATTAACAGATAGCATCTGCTAGAGAAACATTCCCCTTTCTCTAGAAATAGGGGAGCCAGCTATGAAATCCAATTACCAGATTTCTGATCATTCCCAGTGTTCTAGTTCTCAAAGCCCACATCTAGATATGAAGACTATATTTAGCCTTGAAATTTTAGAGCTTTAACCTGAGAATCTAAAACTCCATGGAAATAAGCAAAATGTCTTTGAGGAAGCTAATAAATAGGATGTACCTGGATGCTGAGTTAGTAATTACTAACAATCTATAGACAACAGCAAGACATAGACACCATAGATACCTCAGAAGAGAAAAGGAAATTAAATAGAAGAGAAATAGACCAGAGTCTATACGTATCCTCCCTCTTCTGGAGGATACAATATGAGAGGTCAGCAGTCTGTAATCAAAACTTGCAATATCCCCACATTCCTACTCTGATTTGGAGCCATATCAGTGTCAAAAACTGTGGAGGGTTAAAATTTTACCTTACTTGCAAACTGATGAATTAACCTTCCACAGTTTCACAGATACTGGCAGAATACACCAAACTCCTGGGTCAAAAACCAAAGGATTTTGTTAATCATAGCAATAGCAGTAGCCAGAGGGTCAGAATTTGCATAAGTTCTTCAAGACTGAATTCCCACAGGGTGGTATAAAGAAAGCTACCTCCCTCCTTTTACATAGCTGATTACATTGTAAGAGAGAAACTGAGCTTAGGGAACCGGAATCTTTTATGATGAACAGGGAGCCTACCTGACCTTTGTTCCAGAGGCAGACATTGTCTTATTACCCTGGTCAGGAAACAAATGTGCTTTCTGTCCCAAAGAGAGTCAGTATCTGCCAAGCATTTCACTATATACTCAACCTTGAAAAGATAGTCTGGAACAAAGGCATTCAGGGACTCTGTTTACAAGATGTGCAAAAACATGAGACCCACAGAGGATTGTGTTCCAACAATCAATACCTACTAAAAACCTTCAAGGTAGGTATTTTACTCCCTTTTTAGAAAAGGAAAATGAGTGTAAAAGAAGTTAAATAACTCATATTAGGCCCCACAGTGACGCAGCTGGAATTTATATCCAAAACTTTTCCATGGCCTCTCCCCACTAAACCACTCCCAAGACCCATTCATGTTTACGGTGTATGTTTATCATAAGCCAAAAATCATGACAGATACTTCTAGGAGGAAAATTTCTGTCAACTTATTATGACCCCCAGGGTGACAAATACTATTTCCCATAAGATATCCTAGAAAAGCTAAAAGAAAACTTTGTAAATGAGCTTAGCATGCCTTCTGCAAAATGAGATTTGTCTACAGTAAACCACTAACTTCTAATTGTCAATAAAAGGGAGAAGGGAAAGAAGGAACTATTGTCCAAAGTGAAGGAATAGCCTAGGAACCTGAAATAGCTTAGGAATCTGAAATAGCCTAGGAACCTTTTGTCCATTTCCAGAAATTGGGCTTCCAGAAACCTGGGAGGAGTGGCAAAATCTATCCTAGGAGGGTGGAAAAGAAGAGGTAGAATCTTGTTTAAACCTAGGCAGATTTGGTAGCTTGTTTCCAAGATGGCCACCACCAATTTTCTCCCTCCCTCTATGTACATTTAATCCCCTGAAGAGAGGTAGGGTCTAATCCTCTCCCTCCACCTCCACACCCCTCACTCCTTGAATCTAAGCTGGATTTGGTAAATTTCTTAAATAGTAAAATGCAACAGAAGCAGACTTTAAGTCATAAGAAGCCTTGCAGATTTTGTTCAAGTCTCTTGAAATGCTTCGTCTGGGGAAGAGTATAAAAAGTCTGACTACCAAAACTGCCATACTGTGAGGCACAAGCTAGTCATATGAAAAAGGATAAATGTCCAGCAACCCCACACTTCCAGCCATCTCAACAATGCACCAGTCATATAAGCTAAAGAACCATATTGGACATTCTTGTACCAGCAGATGCCACACGAAAAACAACAACAACAAAAAAGCCAAGAAACTCAACCCATAGGGAGAACAAAGGCCCCATACATACAGTTCAGTTGAGCTGCCCTAGGATATCTACAGCCACCTCTGCTATGCCTTGTCCAAATTTCTGACTCACAAAATCATGTATATAGCAAAATTGTTGTTCTACACCACTAATTATTGAGGTGGTTTGTTAAGAAGCAATACGTAAGAGTGAAAATAGGTATAATTAAAATACATGTTGGGAGAGTGATTTAAAAATAAGACTGAGGCAACTATTAAATAGAAATTGTAAATTCACATTGTGAGCTGATTAGAAGTTTAAAATGGCAATTAAAACTTAAAAATAAACGTTTCACAGAGTTAACAGGATAAGATTTTTAAATGACGTTTGAAACCTCTTTCAGATACTGACTGACCCAAAGTTGGAAAAGTTACTCTGGGGTAGTATATCTCAACCAAGAGGAAGTTTGTTCTCCAAGGTACATTTGGTAATGTCCAGCGACATACTTGGTTGCCAGTAGCCCCCACTACATGTTTGGGGTAGGGGAGCTACTGGTATATACGAGAGGCTGCTAAATGTCTTATAATACAAAGAGTAGCCCTCCCACAACTAAAAAAATCCAGTCCAAATTGTCTAGTGCCAAGGTTGGGAAACCCTATCCTAGGGTATCAAAGGCAACTATATTAAAGGGATTTGACAAAGTCATAACTTCTTACATTTGGAGAGAATCTTTTGTTGTTCAAACTTTCTTTTCCATAATAAAATGTTAAATGTTTATGTGGATCATAATATGTGGGTTTCAGTCTAATATATAAAGAAACATTTCTTGAGGTACTTATTTGGTATTGTATTAGCAGTAGGCAATTCACTGGCACTGTGGATTTCACAAGTTTCCTGACTTCTGTCATCTGTTATGTAATGCAGAGATTGACATGTCAACGATCTTAGTACTGTGGGATAATAGCAGTACTAGAGGCTGGAAAATAGGACAAAGAATGCTAAAGTAGGCAGGGGATTTTCAGGAAAGGGAAGGGCACTGATTCAAAACTATATAAATAAGTAGAAATGTTTCAGACTGGAGGCTAGAGAAAAATAGCCTTGACTGGTATGTAAGCCCAATTAGTTTTATTATAAAATAAATTGTGCTTTCCTTTAATAGTATATGAAGCAATTAGGAGTTAAATCAGATATAGAATCATTGGAGGCTTCTGAAAATTTGATTGGAAAAAGTACAATGGCTGATAATTTAAATCTCCAAGGGAAAAGTCAGGAAAACTAAAGTTCTCAGAATCTAACTTCTTCATGGTCCAAAGATTAAAAATATAAAACACATGAAACACAAAAACAAGTTTGGCCATGGCTAAGAATAAGATTTAAAGCCGATAACAGCTTTTTAAGGCTACAAGGCCAGCATTAAATGTACGGATAAAGAATAAAGAGGCTTTATCACAAGCATACGGAAAGCATTAGATGAAAAAACACAAGTTAAACTTTGGAAAAATAAGTTTTGCCTTTGTTGTTTTCTAAAATCTTTTTCAGATTGAAACCATCATTTTTTGAAATTCCAGGAGATCCTTATGATAAACAACTGAAAGTCTCTTATGCTATCACATGCATTAAATTTTCCTGCATTTTCCCTGTAGAGACACAAAAAAAAATCCCTGTGGGCTTCAGAATATCTTAAGTACCTTAGTCACACAATGATCAACTTGAACTGGTATCACTTGTAAGCATTTATGATTCAAAAATCATATAGTATGACATTTTTAAATAGCCCAAAGACTATCATGGCATTTCTATAATCATTTGCCACAGTCGTGTATTCTAACACTCAAGAAAATATACCTGATTTCTAAAGACACGTTTCCCTTGGCAAAACTGCTGTTTCAAAATGGAGCAAAGCTTCTTGCTTCACAGAATATTCTGAAAACACAGAGCATCATTAAAGCAATATATGTTAACAGAATGTTGTGGACTAAAGGAAAATCAGCACCAGAATTCCACTGCACTAGGCCGACCTGGTTATGCTTAACTAGAGGCCACGCTCTCTCCCTGGACAGTGGGTAACTCTGGTTTCTAAAAATCAGTTCTTATGTAATTATTTCAAAGTAGGTAAGTGGGACTTATGCTAGCATAACTAGTGCATGAGTGCCGCAAATATAAAGTGCATGATGTGACGATTCCTATGCAAAAAGCAAAAACCAGATCATTCTCAGGGGAGGTTGTTCAGATTGTTTTCATCCATTCATAGCATTTTTCTCAAAATGTAGTTCTTAGACCACTTGTACAACATAATCTGGGGTGTTTACTAAAGAGTCAATTTCCTGTGTCCTCTCAGACCTATAGCAGATAAGAATGTTGAGTTTGATTTTTAAGCATGCTATAATTTATGAACTGTGTCTTTATGTTGAGTCCAGCAAAATTTTGCACATGAAGATTACTTATTTTGTGTGGAATTCTCTCCAGTATATAAAATCATACTGAAAATATAACATTTAATTTCTTTACCTAATGGGTTTGAGTGTTTCTAGCCTATGTTTATATGATAGGATATCAACATTGGGGGTAGGGGGAAACCAACTATTGATTCCTTGCTTAAGAAATAAAATATTTCATCACAACGTCTGTCAAAGTCAGTGAGCCATCATAGTAAGTGTTAAAACTGTTTCCTCTGTTCCCACTTTAGAAGGATTTGATGGGGTTATTTCTCCAGATAGAGGAGCTTGACTTCACAGAGCAAAGTTCTCTGCAAAAAAACCAAACCAAAACAAAACAAAACAAAACAAAAAACATTTTTTTAAGTTTTAAATTATGAATGTGGCCTCACCCAGGAAAGGAGAGTTGATTTAACTTGAGAGCCCAAAAAACCTGAGGTAATGATTAGCATTAAAAAGAAGAAAGTGTATTGTACTGAACGGGCATTTTTCTTTTGTATTATATGTCATGTAAACACACCTATTTTTAAATCATGCATTCTTATAGGTCTTAAGTCTGCCCCACAACCCCTAGCAAAATGTTACTAATACTTTGGAAGGGAGGGTTGGGCAGTGGAAGAGGTTGACATGCTCATGACTGAATGAATGAAGTGCACTTTCCCTCCATTCTATGTTCTAGGGTGCCAACAGCTCATTCTTTCTGAAGTACATTTTCAGAGGAGTTTATCTGTTGATTAGCCAGAGACCTCAGACGTCATGAAAATGTATAAGCTGAGACAGATTTCTCTTACTGCCATTTTGGGGTCATGACAAGATGAGTGAGCAGAGGAAAATGTGATGAGAATGAGCCACAGGAGAGTAGAAACAGGACAGAGACAGATAAGAGATCACAAAGCCTCTGAAAGATTGAGGTTGGTCTTCCAGTCCTAGCTGACATAGATCTACCTAAATGCCATTAGGTGTCCTTACAGTTTACAAGACTTCCAAACACCTATAATGGCCTTCATTTCCTTTGTTTGGCTTATTTTAGTGGCCCTCTGTTCTTGCAGTCTTGAAACGTAGAGTTTCTAAGATAATATGATTAATAATCATGTAATTTTCCATACAAAGCATTTATAATGGGGATCTTCCTTCTCACTTGGTTTCATCAATAGCCTGGCCTTTCTGAAATAGCTTCTGTATCTTTTATCAGGATTTTAGGGCATATTAAGTGGATAAGAACTGGACAGGGAAGAAGGTAGACTCATCTTATTCTGTCTTGACTTGGGTAAACATGTTCTTTAATCAGCTGAATTCCCTTCTAGTAATTAAAAACTAACATTTATTAAAAGATTTGCACGGGCAAAGATGTTTATGGTCATTAGCCCTTTAATCTTCACAACTTTATAAAGTTCACACTGAGAGGCTGATTAATCTGCTCCATGATCAGAGCTAGAAAATGATAATGATTATACCATAATCCAGGCTTCTACTTCTTAGTTCAGAACTCTTCCTACTAGGCCAGTATCTCTCAAAATATAGTACACATATCAAATGTGGTACCAAAGAGTATTTTAAATAGATTATGAAAAAAATGTTTAAAGTTACACACTTATTTAACATACTGGAAATATCATTAAATCCAATTTTATTTTGTTACTATATATAGTAAATAATAGTAGAGATGGCATATAGATATGGTAAAAATATTGAAAATAAATTATCAAAGTTTAAAAAACCCTTACCACACCAAATTTACAACTTGACAGTATGTTCAAAAGTGATTCAGTGGCCATATTAAGTTTAAAATTTGGATGTAGATAAGACATTTTTAGGGAAGAATATACCTGTAATACTTGATCTTCATATTATTTTGAAAATATTCATGTGCAGAAGACATTGTTACATTTTAAAATAATCCTACTAACATCAATAGTCAATATTAAAATAATTATATTAAAATCAATATCAATATAAAAGTATAATAAATATTTTTCTAATTCAATACATGTACATTAAAATTGCTGAGTAACAATATAGTTAAACTCTTTTTTGTTTTGTTTTGTTTTGTTTTGTGTTCTGAGATAAGGTCTCGCTCTGTCACCCAGACTAGAGTGTAGTGGCATGAGCTCCACTCACTGCAACCTCCACCCACCAGGCTCAGGCGATTCTCCCACCTCAGCCTCCCAAGTAGCTGGGACCACAGGTGGGCATCAACATGCCTGATATGGTTTGGCTCTATGTCCCTAACCAAAATCTGATCTTGAATTGTAATAATCCCCATGTATCAAAAGGGACCAGGTGGAGATAATTGCATCATGCTCTCGTGATAGTGAGTGAATTCTCTCCAGATCTGAGGGTTTTCTATGAACTTCCCCCTTCACTCGATGCTCATTCTCTCTCCCGCTGCCCTGTGAAGAGATGCTTCCCACCATGGTGTAAGTTTCCTGAGGCCTCCTCAGACATGCTGAACTGTGATCAATTAAACCTCTCTGCTTTATAACTTACCCAGTCTTCATTAGCAGCATGAGAACAGACTAACATAACACCCAACTACATTTTTTTTGTATTTTTAGTATACTCAATGTCTCACCATGTTGCCCAGGCTGGTCTTGAACTCAGCTCAAGTGATCTACCCACCTTGGTCTCCCACAGTTTTGAGATGACAGGCATGAGCCACTGCACCTTGACCCACTCAGTAAACTACTCTAATGCTTTAGCAAATACTAAAAAGGTTTAAGTATGCACTTGGCAACTTTGTACATCTTGAAAAAGTTTTCCAGGTAATCAAAATAAGGCAGGGTAATGTTATAATGAAAGCCAAGAGACTTCAACCACTGAAAAAATATAATGAGCCTTTAGTAATATACTGGCTGGAATATCATACCCATATGATGAAATGGACCTGAGCAAGGAAAATGGCCAAGAAATCAAAACTAGGCATGATTGGACACTTTGGACATAAGTACCAGAACACTCACAGCCAAATTAAAAAAAAATAAATCCTTCTCATATTAACTCTGAGGTTCTTTAAGAGAGATGTAAATGTGCAATTTAGGGGATTTCTGACACTGAATCATCTGTGTTGCATGGGAGCCAGAGAATAGCAGCAGTAAGATTAGATTAGGAAGGAGTCCAGAGTTTTCTCCTCTCAGCTCTGTCCTCTACTAACTGGGGAATTTAGGGAAGGCTTTTTACTGCTCCAAGTCTCTGTTTCTTCCCTCAGAAAATATGAATAAAAATACTTACCCGACTAGATTAAAAGAATGTTATAAAGGAATATCATAAATTGCTAAGTACTCTGTACCTGTTAAGCAATATTATGCTTAGAAAAATAGTTAATAAAGGGATTAATTTTTTCTCCTTATCATGAGATGTGCTTGCCTTATTTTCTCCTACAGTGCAAAGTGTGGTGTGTTTCTTTTAAGAAACATAATTTTTCTGTAATATAATACAGAATAGTATTTGAAATGTAAAGGTTGGATGCATGTTTATAGTGGGACATGGGAGAAATCCTATATTAAAGAAAGATTTTTTTTCACCAAGAAACATTACAATAGATTCAGTAGTATATTAGATGAGATGCTCCAGTTTAAATAAACACAGAACTGCTCTTTTCAGAATTGGAAGGAAGGAGGAATGTGTTTATTTTTCACAACATGGGATCTACTAGTCTGGAGATATATCTGAAGTAAAGAATTCATTCCCTCTGCATCTAACTCACGCCAGTGTCACTGCTGATTTGACAATGTTGTCTCTTTTTTTTACTGCCAACTTGGATCTTACTGAGGTTCTAAAATCCTGTGTCATCATTTTGTTTTCTAAGACCTCATCGAGTTTGACTTTTCAGAGTAAAATCACTCTAGAAGCAGCTTTAATCAACAGGCTTAATGAGGGAGATAGTTGCAGAGTTCCATGTATGTATAAAAGGCTTATTTTTTGTTTGTTTAATTACTTTAGAAACATTTCTGTATTCGTTGATAAATTCACTTTACTTTAACCTAAGACACACATTGATTGAAAATCACTTGATACCTTTTGCCTTGGCTAGATGTCAAATATGTTGACCATTTCTAAAAGCCATTTCTCTTTCAGATCACCTATTGAGGTTGTTTCAACTACTGTGATTCTATATTGTCTTTTATTTCTTGGTAATATTCTTCTGCTCAAATATCTGGAAGAAAGGTTGCTTATTGTACCCTCTAGTGGTGATTGTAACATTCTCTTAGAAATATATATTTATTTCAATTTTTGGCCTTTTACTGTAAATTTAATGTATAGTATGAAAGAATTTCATCAATCCTTAAGAAAATACAAATGAAATTACACTGTGATGATGTTTGTAATTGCATCACAACTGTTTCATTTGAAAACATCTTATTTTCCTCAAAATTTGTTAACTCAAATTTTATTCAATTAAGAACAAAGTGTTCAAATTCTTTCTTTCATTTTAGAATGTCAGTGCTCAGTTATTCACACTCCTGAAGGATGTATATATAGCACTCTGCATGTCCCAAAATATCATTTGTATTTGAATTTACAGGACCTTTTCATTCATGTTGAGTCATAGTACATTTCACTTTCTAAGAATTCACAATGTTGGAAATAAAACAAAGATGCCACATATGAAATTTCTGACTCTACCAGAACTAAGAACTTACTCACATGATTCCTCATCTGGTATTCTGCCATTTCTTCTTTCCTTTCTCTGCCTTCCCTGCTCTACCTTTTCTCCCCACCCCAAGGTGGATCAAGGCAAGTCTTTAAAATGAGAGAAAGCATGTGCTTTGGAGGAGCTCCTGCCAGAAGTACAGCTTTCGTTCTGTGTCCTTTTTTCTCAGGTAGAAATTTAATTAGATATTTTTATTCCAAAGTTCTTGCTTCCAAACTCTAATGAGTTATAGTTCATATATAGAGGATGACAGTAAAAGCAGTTAAGAAAAACAAAGGAGATAATCAAGCTGAACAGGTGGTTCTCAACAAAAACTTGAAATTAAGATTTGTCTTCTTACCAAGAATAATCAAGAGATAATCATAAATTTAAATGATTTTAATAAATAGATAAAATATCTTGTTCCTCGATAAAAGGACTCCATATTTTAAGTTGTTGGTTTTCCTAAATTAATCTGTAAATTCAATGGCATCCTAATGGAATTTAAATGAACTTCAACAAATGTTTCTAAAGTTTATCTGAAAGAATTTCCAAGTGAGAAGAGCCAAGAACAACAACAAAACTTTTAATAAGAGTCATAGAAAGAAGGATTAGATTTAACATATATTTAAAGGTGATACCAAGCCACAATAAATAAAATGGCATGTTCTTAGCTCAGTAAAAGAGACATATTCCAATGGAACAGAAACAAAACAAAAAGTAATATATGACATCTTGTTTTATTTTATTTTTTTTTAGAGAAAGGATCTTGCTCTGTTGCCTAGACTAGAGTGCAGTGGTGCTATCATAGCTCACTGTAACCTTGAACTCCTGGACTCAAGCAATCCTCCTCCCTCAGCCTCCTGAGTAGCTAGAAATATAGGCACACACCATCACACCTAGCTGTTTTATTTTTTGTACAGACAGGGTCTCATTATGTTGACCAAGCTAGCCTTGAACACCTGGCCTCAAACTATTCTCCCTCCTTGACTTCCCAAAGTGCTGGGATTGCAAGTGTGAGCCACTGTTCCCAGCCCTATCCTACAGAAATGCTTTACATAAATGTACAGAGATAGATAGATAGATAGCTACTTTTACATTATTAAAAATGACCCAAATGCTACTATGGAAAACAATATAGCTCAAACAAATATTTGCACACCTGCATTCATAGCAGCATTATGCACAATGGTATATACATATAGTGAAATATTATCAGCCTTAAAAAGGACAGAAATTATGATGTATGCTTACAACATCAGTGGACCTTGAAGATTATCATATGCTAAGTAAAATAAGCCAGTCACAAAAGGAAAAATACTGTATGATTCCACTTATATGAGGTACCTAGAGGAGTCAAATTCTCTGAGACAGAAAATAGAAGGGTGGTTGCCAGGGGCTACAATGAAGCAGAGTTAGTCTTTAAGGGATACAGAGTTTCAGTTCAGAAAGATGAAAAAGTCCTGAAGACGAATGGTAGTGATTGTTGCACACAGTGTGAATGTACTTAATACCTCAAAACTATACACTTTAAAATTGTTAAAATCATAAATTTTATGTTGTATATATTTAACAACAATTTAAAAAATGTTAGATGGTAAATGTTGTGATACTCGCCAGACTGAAATAAATACTTATGGCAGTATTTGTTTAAACAACCAAAATGTTCATCAACAAACTATAATATAATCATGCAACTATGGAATAGCATGCAAATACTAAGCATAAAGTTGACATATATGGAATGATGTACAAAGTGTATTAAGTGAAAGAGGAAATGGAAAATTATATGAGTTACCTAATATATTTCTTTTGTAAAAACAATATTACATCAAGTTACCCAAGGGTAAGGCCATCTAATCCACATGGCAGAAAAAGCATCATCTTTGTTATTTTCTTCTTGAGATCACAGCCAGTCTCATTCTTTTATATAGTAGTTGGCTTTCCCTGCAACAGATAGTTCTCCACTGTCCATCATACTAGGAAGATATTCATCCTGGAACAGAAAATGAGGACTTAGTGAGTAGGAATTAGTCTGAGGTGAGGAGAACATTTTTCTTTTTTCTCTGGATTTGAGAGTCAGTGACTGTGAGGAGCCTGTTAGGAGGCTGTTAGGACCGGTGAAGAGCCTGTTAGGAGGCTGTTAGCCTGTGAGGAGCCTGTTAGGATCGGTGTCCTAACCTGTGCCTGACTACGTGGAGAAAAGCTGATGACAAGTCAGGAAAGTGGCTGGGCCCACAGGTGACCTAGGGCAAACTGGACCTGAACTGCAGAAGCATGTATCTTTCGTGTTGGACTCTCCTTCCATTAGTCCTTGTTCTTCTGTAAGGGGAAATTGTGGTAGAGCCTGCGTCCACGTTGGTGGGCAGCGGTCACTGCCAGACAGCAACCATGTCCTCTGGAGTAGAGATGGTGAGAGTCATCACAGGAACAAGAGGAACAGTAACATGAAGAGGGGACCACAGGAGAGGAATCCCAGGGATGTGCTCCTTAGCACATGTTGGGTGCTAAAATCCATTAGAAATATTTGCAACACATTCTTTGGAGGAGATTGCGTCTTAATCAGTAAGACTAAGGGAGCAGTCTTACCATCATGGTTTGGATTAAAGAAATTATAAATAAGATATTTTCTAAGGTCTTTCTGACCCTTAAAGGTAGAAGTGGTTCAACACCACCAATTCTAGGTCCTGTAGAGTCTACAACGTTTCCAAATGTTCTGTGAATTGGGAATCAGGCAGCAAAGGAGGAAGGGACTATGTCTCCTGGCTGCCTCTGTCTCTCAGCCCATGGGTGCCTGCTTCCACCCATACGGACTTTTTTCCACACCGCTTCAGTATGATCTTGACACTCACTCCTGTTCCCATAGGAAAAGCTCATTCACACCAAGCATTCTGTAGATATAAAGGTCTTTCCTAAGCCATTAGGGGAGGCACAGCACTGCCTGCTGCAACTGCTAATGCCATGTTCATACTGCTAATGCCATGTTCCCCTCATGAGAGATTATTGGACTCCAAACATTTCCTGGGCACCCCAGCACCATGAATTCTTCTCTTCACTCTTCTTCTGTGCAGCTCCCAGCCTCACAGCCTCCTCTGGTTCCCCTTCCCTCCATCTCTTTTACTTCTCCTTGGATTATTTTTTCTCTACTCTTCTCTCTGCCCTTTGTTGGAAGGAAAAAAAAAAAAGAGGACTCCTCCTTTTCTCATGCAGAGCAATTCTACCCTGTTCTCTGAAGTTTATGCATCAACCAATATCTTTTCAATATCTTTAAGGTTTTTCTTTTAACTCGATCATTTATTAGCTTTCCAAACAGAACTGGCCTCAATCTATGGTGAATTTTCAGACCAGTGGTTGAGATAACAAAAAGTATTTCCACCTAGATATCTATTATAGATAGATAAATGATAGAAAGAGATTAACCCCCAAAAGAAATTTGGCTTAGTAAATCAAATGCTGATTTACTAAAGAGTCAGCAATAAACTATCTCTAAGGGAGTGGATCGAATTACTTTCATCTTCTTCGTTGAGTATTTTTGATTACTTTGGAATTTTTTATAATAAGCATATATCATTTTCCACTGGAACATTAAAGCTGAGGCAGGTACAGCCCCTGCCCTTGGAGCACTCCTAGCTCAGTGCACGCAGCCCAGGTATCATGGTATAGTATAGTTGGTCATTATGGCTTGTTCCTGGCCATCCAAAGAAGTGAAACATCTAATTGCATTATCATTGTCTGTACTTTGCGGAATTCATTTTATATTGTTTTAAAACATTTTCTAAGTGGCAATAGACCCACTTTCTGTCTCCTAGAACCATAAGGTGCCATAAGTTCCTGGTTTTAATGTGTTTTCCTAATGAGTTCCTTCTAATAAAATCAGCATTTGATTTTTCCTGTCATTCACACAGCAATTTATCTTTTGTCAGGTTTTAATTGAAAACACCCTAATAATTCCTCTGGAGCTCGAATACCAAGGAGCCAGATTAGGCATACTTTTCTGCTCGTCCTGATAAGAAAACCAGAGAATTCTAATCCTACCAGTATTTTTTTCCTAGGCTTAGAATTTAAATTATTTCAACATATTTATGAAATGAAACAAGTTTTTAGCAAAAGCAGTAATCAGTAATTGGAAAGTCAGTTACCTTTTATCTCTTTGTTAAAAAGAGGAAATAGGTCAGTTCCTTGTTAATATTATTAGCAAATACTATTTATAGCATGATATAAATTACTGAGAAAAGGCATCCTCATTCTCACTTTTAAGCAGAAGGCAATAGTTAACTCATTCTTATTCTTAAATATATTAAGGATGCAGTGGACTAATTTTTCAGGAGGAGTGGGTATGTCCTTGCCACCTTACGAACAACAACAGCTAACTCACTAAGACATTTTCACTACTCATATCATGTATCTACTGGAAAGATTTGTCACACATGCACATTTCAGCGACATATCACAGGTCTATGTGACAAAGAGAAAAATATGAACTTGAGAATAAAATATTTATGATGTGGAGTTACTCATGCCCCTTTATTTATAGACTTTTCTGTGTGTATTTATATCTCAACTGTAAAACTAAAATTCTGGTAGATCTCTTTGCATTTGAATCTTCTGGTGAAGAGATTAAATTGCCCAACCACTAAATTGGGCGTATATGAAATAAATCATGAAGTATTTATAAATACCATCATTTCAAAGGCAAAAAAAGTATATTTATGCATTTGGCTTATTATTAAACTGAGAATAAAGTTGTCTTAGAAGCAACAAGATTATCAAACAGCCTCTGTGTTTGCACATATCAGAATAAATGGCAATCTGGACATAGAATACAAAAGCAATATTTCTCAGGAAGAACCATGATTTGCTGCTTTTCATCTAAGTCTGGGTGAAATCATTACCAAATATCTATTTTTCTGCCTTGCTCCTAAATGACTTGGAAGTATGGTGACATCATCCCTTTGATGCTTAGAAAAGAAGGAAACCATATTTCAACTAGAAAGGATAGGAATATTAAAACTCCACAAGACTGGAAATGTTTACATCTGACGACACCAAAAGCCATTGGGATAAATGTGCTCTCAAGGGCTGTCCTACTTTCAGTTTCCTCTCCTTTCTAAAGATTCTTCAGTTCTCAGCTCTGTTCTGGAGGGATGCTGGCCAGAGTTCCAGGATAAATGATTCCCTAAGAAATGTTTCATGTTGAAGTCCCACACAAGGCCAGGGAGCTGTGTTGAATGGCAGCTCCAAGGGAAGTCGGAAACATAATCACAGGAGGAGCCTTTGGATCTCTCATACTCATCGACTTCACAGGATTAGTTTTGAGCCTGTAGACTGCGGATTAAAGCGGGAAGACTAGAGCTTGTGTCCCTGCCTGGTATCACTTGCAAAATTTAAAACAATCTTTGAAGACGCCAACAACTGAGATCTGAATTATAATTTTGTCAGTTGTTCTTTGCTTGCCACTTTCCCATTTAGTGTCTCTTCAAGTTCTGCAAATCCATGGATAATTTTGGCGACTTGAATCATGATTCTCTACTTGGTGTTTGGGAAGAGTGACCATGAACAGGCTAATCCATCTACCTCCTAAGGGTTTTTGTTCTTAGTTATTGCTGATGGGTTGGGTTTCTATTGCCCTGAACTCCCAGTCTTATATATTCCTGAGGTATTTGAGTTCTTTATATGATCTATTCCTAGAACGCTTATATTCTTCAGCCAACTAAATCTACAAGTACATATTAGCTTATTATTGTAGTTTTGAAGAGTAGAAAAGAAAACGTTTTCTTCATGATTTCCCTTTCTATCTGATGAAGCCATTTTTGGGTCACATTAGAAGTTCAGTTTGTTCTTTGATTTTTATCAAAGCAGTGAGGTCCCTTCAGATTTACCCTCTGAAATGCTACCATGCATGTCTTTTAAAATGTCCATGTAATGCTCAAGTATAAAATGAACATCTCATAACTCATGAAAGAAGTGCTTGAGGCTGGGTGTGATAGCTCACGCCTATAATCCCATCACTTTGGGAGGTTGAGGTGGGCAAATGACTTGAGGTCAGGAGTTTGAGACCAGCCTGGCCAACATGGTGAAACCCCATCTCTACTAAAAATACAAAAATTAGCTGGGCATGGTAGGATGCACCTGTAATCCCAGCTATTCAAGAGGCTGAGGCTGGATAATTGCTTGAACCCGGGAGGCGGATGTTGCAGTGAGCCA
>CAUYQU010021606.1:0-14437 GCA_963574635.1 Cheracebus regulus
AAGAGAAGAGCTGGCCGGGCGTGGTGTCTCACACCTGTAATCCTGGGAGGCCGAGGCGGGCAGATCACCAGTTTAGGAGATTGAGACCATCCTGACCAACATGTGAAACCCCATCTCTACCAAAAATACAAAAAAAAAAAAAGTTGGTTGTGGTGGCACACACCTGTAGTCCCAGCTACTAGGGAGGCTGAGGCAGGAGAATTGCTTGAACCCGGGAGGCGGAGGTTGCAGAGCCGAGATTGCACCCTAAATTCCATCCTGAGTGACACAGCGAGACTCCGTCTCAAAAAAAAAAAAAGGAAGAGCTGTAGTCCTTGCCTTTCTGACAGGCTCAGGGTTGCTGCCTGGGCCGTCTCGAAGCAGAGGTGCTCTTCCACCCACAACTTGATGGGACGCTGCTGCAGTGGCGCCGCTGAGCAGATCCAGATGATTTTGCACCGGCTGAACCTCCCCACCTGTGTGTCAGCTGCGGCTGCAGCAGAACTGCTCCCCGGCACTAGGCGTGGTCTGCGGTCCTCAGACCTCTCAGTGAAATGAGGTTTAATTCTGTGAAAGCTTGATTTGTTTTTCTTTGTCAACACTAGGAAATTGGGCTGAGAAGGCTTCCAGAGGCCTTTCTGCCCTCCAGCTCTCCCGGCCTCCCCTGGGTTTCTCTACCCTCCAGCACCCCGAGTTGCTAAGCTCCCGGCTCCAGCCTGTCCACGAGCGGGGGCTGCAAGGGGCTCAGCCTTCCCAGCGTGCAGTGCCCACAAGGCGGACAAGCCCATATCGTGCACCCAAGTCTCCTGGCCTGGTTTAGGTGTGTGATTACACTCATGGGTCTGTGTCTCTTGCTCATTTAACCACATACCCTCCCCACCCACCCACTAGGTTTGAACTCAAGGGAAGGCTAGGTCCCCGTGTGTTATGTATGACCCACGCACCTACGTGAGCGCATGTCTGTGCACATGGAGCATGTGTCTGAGGTCCCAAGGGCAGTGTTTACACAGGAACCTCTGTCCAGTGAGAGGGCACACACGCATGTCCTGAGCATCTGGGGCTAGAACTCCCAGGCGGGAACATGGGGTAAGGGACAGTCCTTTACGGTGGGCCACCAGGGCACCCCCGCTGGCGGCGTGGAGAATGTCTGGAGCCTAGATCGAGGGTATGAACATCCCCAGGGAGAAGGAAGGTCACAGTGAATGTATAGTGGGCAGAGTTACCCCTTCCAGGGGAGTGAGGGGCGCATTCCATCAGAGCTGGGTCCACCGAGGGCTTGGGGGCTGCCATCAGCATACGTGGTGCATTGTGTGAAGGAACAAAGTGCCCTCTAATGGTGGCTGCAGTCCCAAGGGTGCAGGGCTTGGCTAGCAGAGCATGGGCCGAATTGTCAGTGAGCACCTCCCCTTTGGCAGGATGGCCTTGGGCAGTGCACAGTCTGTACCGTGTACAGGGCCTCCCTGGGGGAGGCGGGACTTGGGAGACACAAGAGACCAAGGTCAGCTCCAGTGTGAATGTGGAAACTGGGGGAACCCGAGGGCAGCAAGAGTTGGGGAGCCATCCCAGGAGGGCCCAGAGGGTGTGTAGGCTGGGTCCCCACCAGCAGTCATGTGAGTACCTGGTAAGACTGTGAATCAACATCCCAGCACTTGGGGTGGAGTGGGGTCCACACACTCACTCCTCTGGTGCCACCACAGCTCAGGGGGCCTCTTGTCTGCACACTGAGCCAGGACTGCCATGGTGGAGGGGACCAAAGAACGAGAGAGCCCTGCCGTCCAGTTAAAGAGAAAATATGCACCCACACGGAACACATTTAAAAATGCTCTTCACAAGTTAAACCAGAGCCACCATACGGCCCGGCAATTCCACTCCGAGGTATCTACACAAAAGAATTGAAAACAAGTGTTCAAACAAAAACTTGTACACAGGTGTTTACAGCAGCACTATTCATAATAGCCGAAAGGTGAAAGCAGCCCAACTGTGCATCCACAGATGAGTGGTGACAACTGCAGATGTGGATCCAAGCTCAGAAGCTTCTTACCTTCCAGACCTCTCGGATCCTCAGTCTCTTCATCTAAAAAATGGAAATGACAGTGCCCACATCTTAGGTGGTTGGGAAAACTGAGCCTATATACGTAAGGTGTCAGATGCCCTGTATGTCCTCAGGAATGTACAATATACCTGGACGATGGGATATTATTCAGCCATAAAACGGAGTGACGTGTCCATACATGCGACTAGACAAGCGGACCTTGAAAACACTATGCAAAGGGAAGATGCCAGTCACAAGAAACCACACACGATTCCATGTATATGAAACGTCTCGAACAGGTAAACCAGCAGAGACAGGAAGCAGGCTGCCGGCTGCCAGGGGCCGGAGGAAAGGAGGAATAGGAGTGACAGCTCATGGGAATGGAGTTCCTGTAGGGGATGAAAGTGTTGGGAGCTGGTTAGAGGTGGTGACTGCACAGCGCCGCGAATGTATACTGAACGCTGTGGAATTGTTCACTCGAAAACTGTTCATTTTATATTGTGTGGATTTGACCTCACTTTAAAAAAAATCCCATGCCTGAAATTCAGACACTTTGGGAGGCCGAGGTGGGAGGATCGCCTGAGCCCAGGAGTTGAAGACCAGCCTGGGGAACACAGCAAGACTCCATCTCCAAAAAAGCATTGAAAAAATAGCTGGGCGCACTGTCATGCACCTGCATCCAGCTACTGGGAAGCCAAAGCTGAGGCAAAAGGATCACGTGAGCCGGGGAGGCCGAAGCTGCAGTGGGCTGTGACTGTGCCACTGCACTCCAGCCTGGGTGACAGAGAAACACCCTCCTCTCTTAAACAAAGAAAAGATCAAGAAAGCAGATCACCAGCAGTCACAGAAATTTGCAGAGCTTCTTGCACACCAGGGAACAAAGCTGGTATTTAGAACAGTCACCAGCTGGCCCCATCGAGCACAGTCTGAGCCTACCTCTCCCTGGTGGGTTGTGTGGAGGAGGCCGGGGGTCCTAGAAGAAGGGTTGGATGGTTCAGGTTAGGGACTTGGGCTATGACTATTTCAATATGAACGTATCTGCAGACTCCTCCTCCCCTCTGCTGCAGGCTCCTGAGGGAGGTCTGGACGGAGGGAAGGAGGGCCAAGGGTCAGAGGGTTTTGAGGGTCAAATAGCAAGCACGTGGGTCTGGCTGGGTCCGGGATGAAATCCCAGCTCTTCCTCTGCCAACTGCATGTACAGGTCCTGCACTTTCCCAAACCTCCAACTTCTCCCCAGCAAAACGGAGCCAGTGACTCCCATCCAGCAGGAGGGCGAGGGAGAAAATGCAGGAGGAGCCTGGGCCTGCAGGCAGGTGTCTGGCTGGTCTGGTGGCCTGCCTTTGATGACTTTTCAGAAGCAGCTGGAAAACAAGGCCCAAGTGCTCAGAATAGAAAGCCAGGCCGTCCAAACAGAGGTTTAAAAAATATAATGGGGAAAAATCAACTTCCTTATGTTCACACTCGACCTCAGGTGTATTCATGGGGAAACAGAGCAGACTGGAGGATGTTTGCAGCTGCTGTGGATGGCGGGGCGGGTGGCGGGCAGGGAGCACCCCCCCTCCCCCCGGCTCTGCCTGTGTGCCCGATCCGCCCTCTGTGGGCCGAGACGCACTTCCTCCTCTCGCTCTGCACTCTGCTCCGAGGGCAATTTGGCATCTGCTGCCTTCAATTAACATTGCAGACTGGAAGTGGGGGCCTCGGGGACAGAAGTGGGAGGTGCTGGAGAAAAACAAGCCCACCGTGTTGGCAGCTGGGCACACCACCTGTTCCAGCGTGGCAGGGAAGTTGAGGACCACACAGCCAGGAAGGGGTGAGGGAAGGCTGTCCACACACTGGGCCTCTGTGCCCCCCTCGCTGGGTGCACCCCAGACACAGGCTCTGTTCTGGTCCCTGCACCAGCACTGGCTTGAACAGACCCCTCAGCCCTCTCGCTGCTGATGGGAGGAGGGAAGGCAGGACGCAATGAGGTCCGATGTTTCTCCAGCCCTCTTCCTGCCAGGCTGAGGGCGGCTGGCAGTGGGGGCATCACGGAGTCTTGCTGGGTTCCCTTGATGGTGCACACCAAGACCTCCTTCACTGAACGCCCTGCAGTTACCGTGGCATGCGGGCTCTTCCTGCGGCAACACTGGCTGCTACCCCAAATAACGCCTGGGCGGGTAACTGCCTAAGGAGAGCAGCTAGCTCCAGCTCTACTGACAGGTTCACCTGGGCGGCGCTGGGCCTGCCCTCATCAGGCACAGTCTTAGAGGACAGTGACCAATGACTAACCTAGACACTGACACTGGGGCCAGGGCTGACGTCCCTGTCTGGTACCTTATGTACGTGGGCTTATTTTCCCAACAACTTGAGAAGTGGGCATCGTCATTCCCATTTTCTAGATGAAGAGACCGAAGGTCTGAGAGGCTGCAAAACTCGTCCAGGGCCTGGAAGATAAGAAGCTTCAAAGCCAGGCTGGGGTCTGCATCTCTATCTCCGAATCCCAGCACCTTCTGGTTGTTGCCCAAACTCCCCCTGGGGAAGTCCAGAGTTAAACGCAGTGAAGGCAGAGTCCAGGGACCTGGGCAGTGACATAGTTTGAACACATTCCCCAAAGTTCATGCGTCATCCCCAGTACAGCAGTACTGGAAGGTGGAGCCTTTAAGATGTGATTGCCCTCTTGAATGTATTCAACCATTCATCAATCCATCATCAATCCAATATAACAATTAACGGATTCATGGGTTATCATGGGGGGAGAGCTGGCAGCTTTATAAGGAGAGGAAGAGAGACCTGAGCTGGTGGGTGGGCACGCTCAGCCTCTCACCATGCGACGCTCTGTGCAGCCTTGGGACTCTGCAGAGTGTCCCCACCAGCAACAAGGCCCTCATCAGATGTGCCCCTGACCTGGGACTTCTCAGCCTCCAGAGTTTTAAGAAGTAAATTTCACTTAGTATAAATTACCCAATTTCAAGTCTTCTGTTGTAAGCAACAGAAAATGGACTAAGCCCGGCAGTGAGATGGCGTTGGCATCACAGGGCTCTGCGTGAGCCCTTCCTGGGGCTATTGCGAGGATAGCGTCGAGAAATGGGTGCCGGCGAGCGCCTGCGGTGTGGGAAGGGTTCGCTAAGGGATCAACCTCCTGCTCCCGCCGCCGTCTCTTTTTCAGGATCCCTGAGACTCTGGACACGAAGTGCTCTGGGACGCGTTTGGCAGCGCCAGGGAATGGGAAGCACTGTGGGGACTGTGTCCAGGTCACTGACGCAGGGGCGGCGGGAAGAAAGCCCCGGCAGAACACAGTCTTGTCCCCTGTGTGCACCTGAGGAATCAAATCAGGACCCAGATCTGGACTCTAGAAAGACAAGACAGGGCACTGCGGGGGGTGCTGGTCTCCTTTGGAGGTGGCCCCAAGAGGCACTGCTGGGCTCTCTCAGACAGAGTTACTTCCGTTTCACGCACCTGTGGCCTAGTTTGGTGTCTCTATGAGAGACATTCTGCAGAGAGCAAATTGCCCTGAGCCAACGTCAGCTGGGCCAAGTCAGATGGGAATGCGGTGAGCGGGGAGGGCCGTCCCCACGTGGGTCTGCGCATGTCGGTGGGAGAGCGTGCACAGCCCAGGCCCCCCAGCTCCAGGCCTATCTTCTGGGCAGGCCATCCCCTCCCTGGGCTGCTTCCTCACGAAGCGAAACACTTGCATGGAAACTGAGTTGCTTGTATCCTTTCCCCCTCAGGGCTGCCCCTTCAAACAGAATCTCCCGTGGAATCTCAGCATAAAGAAAAAGTGGGAGCAGAGATGGGCGTGTGGGTTCCTGGCCTCCTTCCCAGGCCAACTGGGACCCCACGGCGTGCAGCTGAGCCCTAGCAGAGGTGATTTCCTGGGACCCTTCTGGGCCTGGTGCTGTCGGATGGGTACCTACCTGTCCTGGTGATGTCACCCCTGGTGCTGTCACCGTTGGCTTTGTGCCCCAGCTCAGAGCTCAATCTGTCCTGCGTGTGTCTGGTGACCTTTGGCCTCTGCGGGGACGTGCTGTGCCGAGGCTGGGCCGGGGGAGGATTGCATGGCTCACACGCTGTTGCCAAACACATCTTGGAGAAGAAGTGAGAAAGAGCAAAACAGACAGAGCCATGCTCACCTCCCTGGGGTCCAATGAAGAAAGCCTTTCCTGAAATAGGTTGGCCACAGGTCCTTATGGAAAATCCCCCAGCTGACACAAGTTGGCCCCTGTCTCCTGTGGCGAGAGTGCCCCCCGGTCTTCCACCCAGCCCCCACCCAGATCTCTGAGCACTAGGGAAATTAGCTACTTAGCAGTGGCCCTTCTATTTGTCTAGCAATTGGGAGAGTCCTGTGTATAGAGGAAAGTGCAAGAAGATTAAGTAATCTGGACACATTGTCAAAAGAATCATGAAGGACATGGGGAATCAGCTCCACCTCTTTCTTCCAGCATGATTTTGGTCCATGTCACTTTAGCTCACCAAGGCTTGGCCTGTGCTATCCAGTCCACGGGGTCCTGCAAATATCTCTTAGGCTCCAAGCACCATGTCCAGCTCACGGCAGAATCAGAACGTTTCCTTTCTTCCTCTTGTAGCAAGCGAGAGGCTAAGCAAGCCTCAGTTTCCTCATCTGTAAATGAGGGCATGTGCTTCATGACCAAGGCCTCTAAAAGCTAACGTGACCCCAGTGTCACCCTGGGTGCTGTGGGCCACTGTGTGCACAGGGAGAAACAGACTGGGAGGGACCAAATATGGATAAGACATATGGGGAGACGGGGAAAGGAACAGAGAGGACCAGGGAGAGACAGACGCACAGTGAAACATGGCAGACGACACACCCGGAAAGACAAGGAGAGAAACACGGAGAGACAGAAAGAGACCAGGGAAATGGCAAGTACAGAGAAAGACGAGGGGGCACCAGAGAGACACAAAGACAGGCACACACACGAAGACCAGCAGAGGCAGGAGAGAGAGGAAAGAGACACACAGAGAAGCAGGGAGACGCAGAGACGCAGAGGCAGATGCAGAGATGCAGAGATGCAGAGGCAGATGCAGAGACACAGAGACGCACCGGGAGAAACGCATGCGCACCAAGCAACGGGTGTCCTGGTTTCAGGGTGCAGGGTCCAGGCCCCAGTGGGGAGCGAGGACACCTGCACCCTCACCTTCCAGGCACTTCCCCTTGTGCCCCAGTAGTCTGGAGTGCATTTCTGTTTCTTGCAATGAGTCAGGCGACCCCATCTTCCAGCGCCCAGCAGGCTCCTTCGGCTGGCTTTGAGCCTGGCCCCCTCTGCTCACACATCGCTCTGGCCCAAACAACCTGGGCATTTTTTGCTTCATTTAAGAAAATTCTTTGTTTTGAAATAATTTCAGGTTTACCAAAGAGTTGCAAAGGTAGTACAGAGAGTACTCAGTGTACTTGTATTTACATCTTACAGAACTGTGGTACAATCCTCAAAACTAGTAAGTTAACATTATTAAAATACTATTCACTAAACTATAGACTTTGTTAGGTTGCCACCAGTTTTCCACTAATACAAGAGTCAGAAAACTCTTTCTGTAAAGGACCAGACAGTAAATATTTTCAGCTTTGCAAGCCATATGGCTACACAAAAGCAACCATTGAAAATACATAAATACTAGCCTGGATAACATAGTGAGACCTTGTCTCTACTAAAAATAAAATGTAAAAAAATCAGCCGGGTGTGGGGGCGTGCGCCTTTGATCCTAGCTATTTGAGACACTTAGGTAGGAGGATCACTTGAGCCAGGGAGGTCAAGGCTACAATGAGCCGTGATTGCGCCATTGAACTCCAGCCTGGGTGACAGAACAAGAATGTCAGAAATAAAAGAAAAAAAAGAAAGAAAGAAAGAGAGAGAGAGAAAGAGAGAGAGAGAAGGAAAGAGAGAGAGAAAGAAAGAAAAGGAGAGAGAGAGAAAGAGGAAGGAAGGAAGGGAAAGAAGGACAGGAAGGAAGAGAGGAAAGGAAAGAAGGAAAGAGAAAGAAAGAGGGTAAATGGGCATGGCTGCATTCCAATAAAACTTTATTTACAAGTGCTGGCAGAGGGCCAGAGTTGGCCCACAGACTGTCGTTTGCTAATCCCTGATCAATGTTCTTTTTCATTTCCGGATCTCACATTGCCTTTAGTTGTCAGTTCCTCAGCTTTTCTTTGTCTTTTGTGACCTTGATATTTGTGAACAGTCCTGCTCAGGCATTTTGCAATATGTTGCTCAATTTGGGTCTGATATTTTCTCATGATTGGATTGAGCTTATGCATTATTGGAACAACTACCCCAGAAGTGACGATGTGTCACTCTCAGTGCATCATATCAGGAAGTACATGATGTCAACGTGGCTTATTACTGGTAACATTGACCTTGACCTATTAAGTGGTGTTTGTCAGCTTTCTCCATTATAAAGTGATTATTTCCCCTTTGTAATTGATAGACATTGGGGGAAGTACTTTGCACCTGTGTGACTCTTGTTTCTCCTTAAACTTTCTCCTATGCGTCCGAGCATCCATTTGTGGGTCTTGCCTGCAGCGATTGTTTCTGTGGTGCTCAGATGGTGATTTGCTGTTTCCCTGGTTCCTTCCACATTCATTAAGGGGAACTCCCCTGTAAGGAAAAATGGTCCCTTCTTCCCCGTTACTTATGCAATCATTTATTTATATCGGTATGGATTCATGGATATTTATTTTATTTGATGAGGTGAAATCCAGTACTATAATGTACCTGTGTTGCTTGACTGTTCCAGTTTGGACTCCTGGGAGTTATTTCCAGCTGGCTCCGCGTCCCCTCCCCAGTACCCTCTTCTTTGAGCACATCCTGACTTTCTGGTACCACTCGATGCTCCAGGCTTACCTGGGACCTTCCCTGCCCCAGCCCTGGGCTCTGATGCTTCTCAGGGAGGTTCGGGCATTCTTGCCCGGACTCCTCCTTCTTCCTGCAAGGTACTCTTCTTCCCTCCTGGTGGCCACTCCCTCTTTGCTCCTCCGAAGTGCAAACCTGCCTCCTCCATGCAGCCTCCTCCCCTCCTGCCAGCCCTGGTCATGCCCCCTCCTCCTCCCGACCCATCACAGCTCTGGCCGCTCGCCTGACTGGCCCCAGTTCGATGGCAGCTGTGGACTGGCTGTGGCTCTGTGGGGAGACCGGAGCGGAAAAGCTTGTCCACTATGGCTTTGCAGGTATCACTGGTTTGAAAACAGCCGTAGCTAAAATAAGGACAATGCTGAGTCACTGTGAGGTGGTGGAGAGAGGGAACACACAAGTGCTCGGCAAACACAGGGAGCCCAAACCACACGAAGTCACAGTGTGGCTCTGCCACCACATGGCTCAGACAAAAGCTCTAGGCTCTGCACAAAGGCTCCACAGCATCCAGGCCGCTGGGCGGACAGGAAGGGGCACTGCAATCTGAGTCACGGCACACTTTCTATTGTGTTCTGCGTTTGCATTTTCTTTGAATATAAACAGAAAGCATTACCAACTATGGATGTAATTTGGATATGAAGGAACAAGGACAAAAGGCCAATAATTACTCACTCTGGACATGACCCTGTCACTGCTTCACCTTCACTTCCAGCAAGACAAGAGCCATTTATGCCACTAATGACGTCTCCTGGGAAGATCGCATAATAAGCCCTGTTCAGAAAGCTGTATTTTTTGATGGGCAGGAAGCCCACGGACCTTTACTGCAATGCGTTCCAGCAGGCTGCTCTAAGTTGCTGAGAAGGCCCATGGGGGAGAGGAGGCAAGCCCTGGGTGGGGTGGCATGGCGCTCTTGAATGCATCATGCCTACCGCCCAGGTGCAGGAAGGCTCAGGTGTGCATGCCCAGAGCGTCTTGGCCCAAGACAGGCCATAGAGATCCCAGCATTGTCATGAGCTCACAGAGTGACTGTCTTTTCTCATTTTCAAATGATGAGACTGTGCAAAACTTCTTTTAGGGGCATCTCCCTTGCTGTCAACCCAAGCCTCTCATCTTCTGAGAGTCGGGTCCTTTCATGGCGGCAGATCTTGGAGCAAGAAAAGCCTGGCTCAATATGCAGCTCCAGTTATTTATTGTATCCCAAAAGGCAGTGGATTGAAATAGCACTATTTGATTGGATCTGAATTTGGGTAGGCCAGCCTCCATCAGGAGATCTTTTGGTTCCACAAGGCTGTGATTGGGGGTCATTCAGGGGTACTTAGCTAGCCACTGGTGTGTGTCTAGAGGGTCCCTGGTGCCTTAGGTGGTAGCTGAAAGACTGGGCTCCTTGGGGCCTCTCCGCATGACCTTCTCAGCCCAGTAGCTGGACTTCTGACATGGCACCTCAAAGCTCCAAGAGATGGGAAATGAACCTAGAGATGGATTCTTAGTCGACTGCTGTCTTACTCATCCTCAATTCAAAAGAAACACTGGAGGTAGTGTTAAAGATTCATACGCCAAAATGGCCCCAATTTTCCATCCCCAACCTGTATCCATTTCCTATGAATGTCCTGTAGAGGATCCTTGACATGATTCCATCGTAGAAGTCTGCATCTTACATTTCATAAGGCCCTTTGCCAACAGGGAGCAGATGTTTTGCCTGATCAATAAAGACTGCATCCAGCCAGATAAAGACATAACCAAACACACCCTTCCACTGTCTGTCCTCACCAGAGGACCCTGTGGCCATAAAAAGAGCCGGACTTCCACCACTCAAAACAACTGTCTTGGTAAGCACCTGGTATCCGCCACTGAAGACTCTGTCCACATCAAAGACTCTTTGCAAAACTGTGACACCGCTGAGCTGCCCAAGCCAGGCCAGAATATTCTTTTTGTTCACATCACTCCCTGGACTGGCTCAATAACCCTTTTCCTATCCCTTTTCTCATGCTGTTACTTTGTTTGATGTGTAATTTTCAATCTATAACGTTTATATATTGATAAGGACGCTATGTATGGCTTGCAATACTGACTGATCTGTGGAGTGGCTTGAGCCTGTGTGCTTGAGCCTGTGTGAATGCCAAGTCCTAAAAATTATCTCCTACTCCTTGGGAACTCCATGGAGCTGGTGGCTTTTATGATTGAAGCAGCAACAAAAACAGCCTGACACGTGGAAAGACACAAACGTGGGCGACCTGCTTATCTCTGACCTTGAACCACTCACGGTAAGTGTGACTTTATAATTCCTCCCACTGAAAGGTAGAGTCTGTTTCCCCACCATCTGACTCCGCCCTTATCTATGGCCCATAGAAGGTGCCAGAAGTGACTGTGTGTTAATTCCAAGTCTAGTCCTCAAGAGGCTTTTCAGCTTCTTTCTGTCTCTCTCCCCGCCACCCTTCCCACACCCCGACCCCTGTGATTGGCATAAGAATACGCCCAGGCTAGCCTGCTGGAGGACCAGGCTCCTGGAGGAGCCAGAGGCCACTGACCTCAGCTAATGGCAGAGAAGCCAGTGAGCCTGTTGGAGGCCACAACTGCCCAGCCGGGTCCAGCCCAGATCAGCAGAATCACCCTGTCAAGCTGCCAGATGCCAGTGGCATTATAATATTTTCATTCGGAAGGAGAAACAACCAGGCACAGTGGCTCATGTCTGTAATCCCAGCACTTTGGGAGGCGGAGGTGGGTGGATCACCCAAGGTTGGGAGCTCGAGATCAGCCTGCCAAACATGATGAAAACCCACTTCTACTAAAAGTACAAATTAGCTGGGTATGGTGGCACGCACCTGTAATCCCAGCCATTAGAGAGGCGGAGGCAGGAAAATTGCTTGAATCCAGGAGGCAGTGGTTGCAGTGAGCCAAGATCGGGCCACTGCACTTCAGTCTGGAGCCTCGTGGCAACCAAATGAGAAGGTATTTTAGGGCAGACAACCCCCATGGCCTGTTAGGAACTGGCTGCACAGCAGGAGGTGAGCAGCGGGCAGGGGAGCGTTGCTGCCTGAGCTCCGCCTCCGGTCAGATCAGCAGTGGCACTAGATTCTCAAAGGACGTGAACCCTATTGTGGGCTGCACACCCCACATGAGAATCTAATGTCTGATGATCTGAGGTGGGACAGTTTTATCCCAAACCATCCCCCTCCCACGCCTGGTCTGTGGAAAAATTTACTTCCACGAAACCAGTTTCTGGTGCCAAAAAGGTTGGGGACCACTGTTTTAGAGGCAAGGGATCCCTCTCTGCCTCTAATCCGCAAATTTGCTAACTCCTCTCAGCTCTGCAAACCTAAGGCTGCCTGGATCCAAGTAGAGGTTCCCGACTAGAGGTGATTTTCGGATCCTTAGTGACTGGTTAGGCACAGGCCCTCAGCCATTGGAATACACCCAGCCAGGGCCCTCATCAAGTGCCTACTGTATGCCAAGCTCTGTTCCGTGTGCTGGGGATGTGCCAGTGGGAAAAAAGTCCAAATCTTTGCCATGAGAAGCTGTTGTTCTAGTGGAAAGGAGCAGATGATAAACAACTAAGTGAAATCCTTGGTGGCAAATGGCAATAAGAGTCACAGAGGGAATCAAAGACAAGCAAGGGGAACCGCGAGTGCTGGGCAATGGTGGCTGCACTTTGAGTAGATGGTCGTGAAAAGCTCATGAAGGTGACATTTGAGCAAAGACGTGGAGAGAGTGCAGCCCCCAGACACCTGGGGGAACTGTGTTCCAGGCAGAGGGAAGCGCATGTGCAAAGGTCCTGAGGCAGTGGTATGCCAGGCACATTCCAAGAATAGCAAAGTGTTGGGTATGGCTACCGTGAAGTGAGAGTGAGAGGCAACAAGACACCATCTGGATAGGGCCTTTGGGAGACTGCGAGGACCTGGGCTTTGCTCCAGAGGACACGGGAAGTCACTGGTGGGCTCTGAGCCAAGGAGGGACATGATCTGATCCCTCCAGCTGCTGTGTGCAAGGAGGAAGCAGGGAGACCCGTGATGGTGATGGTCCAGGGAGTGGGAAGGTGGCTTGGGCCAGAGGAGAAGGAGAGAGGTGCTCAGATCCCAGTTCTATGTGGAAGATGGGATTTCGGTGACTAGACTTCTTTCATTCCCGTCATAACCTGATAGGAAGGCACATTTATTGGATGAGAAAATGGCTCAGAGAGGTGACAGAACTTTCGGAGGCTTGATGGCAGCAGAGAGTGGAAGAGCAGGGCCTGACCCCAGCTTCCAGATCCCTGTTGGTTCCTGTGGAGTCAACGGCCTGGTCTGGTGATGGCCAGAGGGGCTCCCAGAGGAAATGACATTGATGCTGAGACCTGGCGGACCTGGAGGCATGAGCCAAGCAGCAGCCCTGCTCCCTAGAGACCACCGTCTTCAAAAACTTCCAGCCCCTGCTCTTTCAACATCTTTCAGCCTGACGCGTGGCCAAAATATGACAAACCTCCGCGGCGAGCTCAGACACAGGTGCCTCCCCTTTTGGGGCCAGGGTGGAGGGGAGGCAGGGAATGTAGCAAAGCAGGAGGGACCTATCTTCGCCCTCACAATTCCTTAGAGTCAGATGACACTGGGGCCTGGGCCTCCCTCTGTTTGGGTTAGGCCTGGAAGGGCCCCGGATAGTGTGTAGGAGCCTGCCAGGTGGACAGGCCTGGGCTGAGGAAGATGTCCCAGGCAGAAGGAGTGGAGGTGTAGATGAGGGCTGGGGCAGGAGGTGTGAGCAGGGCAGGAAGGGGCTGCCCAGGGTGTGGAGCTTATCTTAGAGGCCACTGGGTGCCTCTGAAGTTGGCTTTTCTTTCTTTAAAAGACAGGATCTCTCTATATTGCCCAGGCGAAAGTGTAGAGGCACAATCATGGCTCACTGCAGCCTCCACCTCCCCAGGCTCAAGAAATCCTCCCACCTCAGCCTCCCAAAGTGCTGGGATTATAGGTATGCACCAACCGCACTTGGCCCCAGAAGTGGACTGTTTTTTTTAAAGTACGCTTTTATTAAAGTCAAACATGTGTATGCAGGACAATGTAGTCCTTTTTCAAAAAATCTTCTATTTCTTTTTTCTCCTTGGAGATCATGGAACACAGGATGTCCTCACACTGGATACACCTGTGCCTCCTGCACCTGGGTCAAGAAACATCACGGCTAGGCCCCCAGGGCTCCTTGGGCCTTGTCTCCTGGTCACCACTATCTGATCGGCCCCCATATGGTGGTCTTGCCCGAGGTGGGCTGTTTCGGCGTGTGTTCTCTGGGTCTCTCTTCGGGATTCTCTCTGTGGAGGGTCACTCAGCAATGTGCCACTGTCTGCTGGGTCACAGTCCCGCTGTTCGTTCCTCCGTGATGGGACAAAGAGAGGGACTAATTTGAGTCGTTGTCCAGATGGGGCTCTCTTGAGCGGAGCTGCCCTGGCCTTTCTCACTTCCTGGCGTGCGCCTGTCGGGCGTCTGCCTGCAGTGGAGCACCTGGGTCCTGGAGTCGGTGTTTGTGCAGTGATGGCCGATGCACTGGACAGCTTTCCTACGTGGTTGCACCAGTTCATGTGGAAGAGATTTAACTGATGAGCAGCCAGCGTATTTGCTGGTGCCCTGCACCC